>CAWUPE010000627.1:0-2500 GCA_963924145.1 Pyrausta purpuralis
GGATGGCGCTGAAGCGTTTTGCCTATACACTACCGTTACGGGCATGTGAGACGTGCATCTTTACGGTGTCATGTCATTAAGCCGTAACGAGTAGGACGTGCGCGGCGGAGAGCGCAGAAGGGTCTGGGCGTGAGCCCGCTTGGAGCCTCCGTCGGTGCAGATCTTGGTGGTAGTAGCAAATACTCCAGCGAGGCCCTGGAGGACTGACGTGGAGAAGGGTTTCGCGTGAACAGTAGTTGCTCGCGAGTCAGTCGATCCTAAGCTCAAGGAGAAATCTTATGTCGATGTGGCGTGTTTTTTTTTCGTTTTTCATTCGAAAGATGATAAATAACGCCCTTTGAGCGAAAGGGAATCAGGTTCCTATTCCTGAACCCGGCAGCGGAACCGTTTCAATAATCGTTCCCTCGTTTCAAAGCGAGTGTTCGACGGGGTAACCCAAAGTGGCCTGAAGACGCCGCCGAGAGGTCCGGGAAGAGTTTTCTTTTCTGCCTGAGCGTTCGAGTTCCATGGAATCCTATAGAAGGGAGATATGGTTCGGAACGCGAAGAGCACCGCATTTGCGGCGGTGTCCGGATACTCTCTGCGGACCTTGAAAATTCAGGTGAGGGATGTACGCGGAGTAGTCGCGCCGGTTCGTACCCATATCCGCAGCAGGTCTCCAAGGTGAAGAGCCTCTAGTCGATAGAATAATGTAGGTAAGGGAAGTCGGCAAATTGGATCCGTAACTTCGGAATAAGGATTGGCTCTGAGGACCGGGGCGTGTCGGGTTTGGACGGGAAGCGGAGGCGGCCGGTGCCGGGCCTGGTGGACGGCTCGTTCTCTTCACGGGGAGCGGGACAGAATCTGGACCCGCGTTCCGGCCTTCCGCGGATCTTCCTAGCCGTAAGGCCGTGTCGGTTTCGTCTCGTGCGCGATCGGCGCGGTTCTGTACGACCGCCGTTCAACGGTCAGCTCAGAACTGGCACGGACAAGGGGAATCCGACTGTCTAATTAAAACAAAGCATTGCGATGGCCCTCGCGGGTGTTGACGCAATGTGATTTCTGCCCAGTGCTCTGAATGTCAACGTGAAGAAATTCAAGCAAGCGCGGGTAAACGGCGGGAGTAACTATGACTCTCTTCCCGCTTTTGTACATTGTACGGGGTGGAAAGTTTGTCCGCTGTGCTCTTAACCGGGTGTGGACCGCTCTCTATACTAAAGGACATGAGGTGCAGTTGTGAGCGCGTGTAGCCTCTTCCTCTGGATGTCCGGACGTGTGGTTAGTGGAAAGCACTTTGGGGATCGAAAGATCTGGAGCTCAGTATGTTACTCCCCTGGTCGTTTTGGGACCTTTTCATGTCGGCAAGAATCGAACGCATGGAAAGGAGAGGGGCCCAAACGATCAGGTGCAATGGGGACGAGCAGCGAAGCCCGCTGTTAGGCCCAACTCCTATCCTCAACCTGCTCGTGGTGCCGCTGCGATCGCTAATGAGGGAGGGGGGGTGAGTCTGCATAACTAAAGCCTCAGTCACTAGTAGCCGTAGTGTCTGTGTGATCTCCCAGCAGACTCCCTTCGAACGCGGGAGTTAGCACCATACCAGTCTAACGCTTTGACCTTCTCTCTGCCACCAACAGAGAGAGGTCCGGTGGGCTTGACCTTGGATGCCTTCGGGTCCGGTGCGGCAGTCCACTACCATCTTAGGACTGTAAATCCAAGTGAGGTTGCGAGTATTACTCACAACAGCCACGATGGGGTCTCCCTCCGGGGGGGCTCAAGCCTAGCGGTTTCCTTAGGGTTGTGGCCTCGCAAAAACCGTGGGCGATCGGCGGTATTCGGGCTAGCACCCCGCTTACTGCTACTAATTTATGCGCTCCAGTCTCTAAAGAATTACAGCGTCTACCGGGACGTCCAGGGGCCCCCGGTCGAGCGCTTGAATTACAAGGGGGTGCAGTGGGTCCCCCAGATGTCGCGGGGCCGGCGGATTTGGGATACCCTTGTCCGCTGTGTGACCGTACATTCACAACCAAAACAGGGCTTGGCCTGCACAAACGTAAAGGCCACCCTGTGGAGGCAAATATTGACGCGCGGCCGGCGCAGGTGAAGCGTCGTTGGCGAGAGGAGGAGTTGGACTTGCTGGCGCGGACAGAGGCCGAGATGTTTCTCGAAACGGGTGAAGCTGGGAGCAATAAACGTCTCCATGAAGCGTTGGGTTCACGATTGGATAGAACGTTAGAGGGGATAAAAGGTGTAAGAAGAACTCAATCCTATAAGGATAGAGTTAACAGATTTAAGGCCGAACATCAGCCCGTGAAGCGGAGGTGGCAGCCCCTTCACAAGATAGATCCCCTCCTGAATGCATAACAGCACCCCGTCGACGGAGACGTGTTCCTCTGATAGCGCAAACAAGTTCCGATTCTAACTCTCCCACACGCCGAAGACCAGTGCCAATGGCCGCCACGCCTGAGAGAGACCACTCTTGCGGCCGTCTGATTGCGGATCTCCTTGCGAGAGCCGCGAGCAG
>CAWUPE010000627.1:7500-15000 GCA_963924145.1 Pyrausta purpuralis
TAATCATAACAAACTAACAATACCAACTTGCCGGCTTCAAATAAGTTCATTGAGCACATTTCAACATGTCCATAAAATAAGAGTATATAATAAATTATCCGATTATTTTAACTCAAGAAAGTAACAATAACACTTTTCTATAAACATTGAAACGATCACTTATTTCCAAATCCTATTATAGCATCAATGATGAATACATAGATTATGTTTATTGTTTTTTTTTTTCATTTTTGTTTTCCTAATTCATATTGTATAGTAAAGCTTTATCTCTCTATGTAGCACTTGTTTTGCAGCGCCCAAATAGGGTCCATAATGATCCGTTTGCACATTGCCTTAATTATAAATAAAACCTATAATATTATTGTACATTATAGAGCAATGAAGTAGGTATAGTACCTTACTACTTACTACCACAACCTGATGTTTACTTTATACACTCAGATTTTGTGTCTAGTAAAGACAGTGAAATAATAGCAAATAGTAACTTCATTATTTTGTTTTTTTTCTGTGCAATTTATGAACGGAGCAGCATACAAGCTGTGTTTGCGTCGATTTAGTTTAGCACCACACACACAAGTATCAAGGAAATGGATGAATTTACAATGACATGCCATTTAACTGATACCCATATAGTGGCTAGTTAGGGGATCAGCGCACAGTTAAAACTTTTAAAACAAAACGAATCTTCACACATCACACACGACATAACTTTTATGGAGCACTGAAAGTAACACTGCAATTTCAGTATAGTTTCTAATGCAAAACAAACCCATAAAACACTTTCATTCAATCAAAATACAAATGTTTACTTGAAATTTAACATTTCTAACACTAGCGGGAAGGTAGCGAAAAGCAAAACAAGAACTCCATAGAAGAAGAAAAAAAAATGGCTGCCGCAAACTTTTCAAGGAATGTTTGCTGTACTTTGAAACCAAAACTTAAGCTCTCTTGACCTACTTACAATTTTAAAAGTATTATAAAATAAAATGACGGAATTTCCAGCATTCATAATAATATTAGTTTAAGATTTATTTTAGTTTACTAAATAGGTAAAAAGCGCAGGAAATAGCAACGACGCGCCTACTAGACTAGTATAATTTACTAGGGTGGACGAGTAACATCTGAAAGTTTGTCAATATAATAAATAACCAAGCTAAAAAATAAAATCATGATTTATCAATTTATAACCATGTTTCTATCTTAATTACAAATAAAACTTAAGTATTAATAGTATGTATGTATGTATGTATGTATGTATGTATGTATGTATGTATGTATGTATGTATGCCTACTTTATGGGTACCTATATGATGCGAATATCACCTGTCAGTCCTGTCACCTTTTGATTTGTATGAACAGGGCGTCATTTTCAATTTTTTCTGGTTTATATCCTCACTGACATTGTAGGTATGAGGCGCAATTGCAATAGTGTTTTTAATATTTTCGTTTATTAGTTGAGCGCGTTAATACTTAATGTATGTAAGTTGATAATAAAAATGCTTTAAATTTCTAGCTTAGTTTATAGAGATATATTGTAATATTGATTTGGCATTATAATGACGAGGTAGGCACTTTTTTACTGCCTATATGGAATGCCACGCCCCTGCTAACTGACCCACCCACCTATTATGCGGTGGATATATGGCGCGTCCATATTAATAGACTATTACATAATATTTTTTTCATATCCCCTTATACGATGGCCACACGGGGAAGGGCTGGGAGGGTGGGGTACACGGTACACGGCGGGCGAGGTGTGATTTAGTGGTTTAAAAGAAATTTGAATGTGCCTTTTTTATTTTTGAAAATTCCTTGGTTAGTGCAAAAATTTGATCGGATTGAATAAAAATAAATTAGGTAACTACCAACATAATGTATGTAGATAGGAGGTACTTATTAATGAAATGCAATGCAATGCAATACAATAATAATAATAATAATAAGTATATTGGGATAATTTTATCCGATAAATTTTTTAGGTTTTTTTATCCGATAGGTTTTGGTAATCCGTCTCATACATACACTGCTCGATGAATGCAGAGCAACGGTATCAAATCGATACAGATACAATATTTGTTAACTGTTTGTAGGTATTTTAACAAACATAAACACTTAAATACATGTAATAGGGGGTATAAAGTTTGTCCGGTTGGTTTGTTATTTTAGTCAAGTATTTGTTATGGATTGTTTCATATTATTTGTATATATATGAAATTGAATATATATATATATTCAATTTGTACGTTACTCTTAATAAGTTTGTTGGACTTGATCTCCCAATATTTTATTTATTGTTTAACACGCTTATATTATTAGCTTCACTTGTAACTATGTATGTGTAAGAAAAACTTGGAATCGTTATTTGACCCACTTTCCGGTCTTCGATTAGGATGAAATTTTGCACACGCTCTGACTTTTGATGACAATACATGACAAGCTAAGAAACGTCATTACAAAACCAATATGGCGGCCTCCCCAAGATGCCAAACAGGCTATTGGAAATGGGTAAAAACCCATTATATGAGTATCAAATGAAAGGGTTTGCTCTCAGGAATACGACAAAAATAGTCACGTGACTTAAATCCAACATGGCGGACATTAAAGATATCGATTTGGCTATTTGAAATGCACCCCCATGATATGGGTATTAAATGAAAGGGTTTGCTGAATTTGATACGATAAACATGATAGTTTTTTAAACTATTGTAATTATTAGTTTGTAAATGTAACCGAACCATGGGTTACCTAAATGGTTTTTTTTGTTAGTTTTTGAAATCTTTCTGGAATGTTTCTTCGGAGCCTAACAAAATCAAACCTAACCTCATCTAACCTAACCTTCGGTTACCTGAGGGTGTTTTTTTCTAGATTTTAAATTATTTCTGGAATGTTTCTTCTGAACCTAACAAAATGAAACCTAACCTAATCTAACCTAACCTTCGGTTACCTAAGGGTGTTTTTTTCTAGATTTTGAATTTTTTACTGGAATGTTTCTTCTGAACCTAACCTAATCTAACCTAACCTTCGGTTACCTAAGAGTGTTTTTTTCTAGATTTTGGATTATTTCTGGAATGTTTCTTCGGTGCCTAACAAAATCAAACCTAACCTCATCTAAGCTAACCGTGGGTTACCCAAATGGATTTTTTTGTTAGTTTTTGAAATCTTTCTGGAATTTTTCTTCGGACCCTAACAAAATGAAACCTTACCTAATCTAACCTAACCTTCGGTTACCTAAGGGTGTTTTTTTCTAGATTTTGGATTTTTTACTGGAATGTTTCTTCGGAGCCTAACAAAATCAAACCTAACCTCATCTAACCTAACCGTGGGTTACCCAAATGGATTTTTTTGTTAGTTTTTGAAATCTTTCTGGAATTTTTCTTCGGACCCTAACAAAATGAAACCTTACCTAATCTAACCTAACCTTCGGTTACCTAAGGGTGTTTTTTTCTAGATTTTGGATTTTTTACTGGAATGTTTCTTCGGAGCCTAACAAAATCAAACCTAACCTCATCTAACCTAACCGTGGGTTACCCAAATGGATTTTTTTGTTAGTTTTTGAAATCTTTCTGGAATTTTTCTTCGGACCCTAACAAAATGAAACCTTACCTAATCTAACCTAACCTTCGGTTACCTAAGGGTGTTTTTTTCTAGATTTTGGATTTTTTACTGGAATGTTTCTTCGGAGCCTAACAAAATCAAACCTAACCTCATCTAACCTAACCGTGGGTTACCCAAATGGATTTTTTTGTTAGTTTTTGAAATCTTTCTGGAATTTTTCTTCGGACCCTAACAAAATGAAACCTTACCTAATCTAACCTAACCTTCGGTTACCTAAGGGTGTTTTTTTCTAGATTTTGGATTTTTTACTGGAATGTTTCTTCGGAGCCTAACAAAATCAAACCTAACCTCATCTAACCTAACCGTGGGTTACCCAAATGGATTTTTTTGTTAGTTTTTGAAATCTTTCTGGAATTTTTCTTCGGACCCTAACAAAATGAAACCTTACCTAATCTAACCTAACCTTCGGTTACCTAAGGGTGTTTTTTTCTAGATTTTGGATTTTTTACTGGAATGTTTCTTCTGAACCTAACAAAATCAAACCTAACCTAATCTAACCTAACCTTCGGTTACCTAAGAGTGTTTTTTTCTAGATTTTGGATTATTTCTGGAATGTTTCTTCTGAACTTAACAAAATCAAATCAAACCTAACCTAATCTAACCTAACCGTGGGTTACCTAAATGGATTTTTTTGTTAGTTTTTGGAATCTTTCATCTGAACCTAACAAAATGAAACCTTACCTAATCTAACCTAACCTTCGGTTACCTAAGGGTGTTTTTTTCTAGATTTTGGATTTTTTACTGGAATGTTTCTTCTGAACCTAACAAAATCAAACCTAACCTAATCTAACCTAACCTTCGGTTACCTAAGAGTGTTTTTTTCTAGATTTTGGATTATTTCTGGAATGTTTCTTCTGAACTTAACAAAATCAAATCAAACCTAACCTAATCTAACCTAACCGTGGGTTACCTAAATGGATTTTTTTGTTAGTTTTTGGAATCTTTCATCTGAACCTAACAAAATGAAACCTAACCTAATCTAACCTAACCTTCGGTTACCTAAGGGTGTTTTTTTCTAGATTTTGGATTTTTTACTGGAATGTTTCTTCTGAACTTAACAAAATCAAATCAAACCTAACCTAATCTAACCTAACCGTGGGTTACCTAAATGGATTTTTTTGTTAGTTTTTGGAATCTTTCATCTGAACCTAACAAAATGAAACCTAACCTAATCTAACCTAACCTTCGGTTACCTAAGGGTGTTTTTTTCTAGATTTTGGATTTTTTACTGGAATGTTTCTTCTGAACCTAACAAAATCAAACCTAACCTAATCTAATCTAACCTTCGGTTACCTAAATGGATTTTTTTGTTAGTTTTTGGAATCTTTCATCTGAACCTAACAAAATGAAACCTAACCGAATCTAACCTAACATAAGGTTTTTTTTTTTTAGTTTTTGGAATCTCTCTAACCTAACCTAACCTAACCTAACCTAACCTAACCTAACCTAACCATGGGTTTTTTTTTCCCAACCCAAAAAAATAACTTATTTTACGCCCGCCGCGTCGCGCGCACGATATTGCGCGTTCAGAATTTTTCGACATTGGAGTCGGTCGCTTGTCCACTCGTGACAGAATTGAAACGAAGAGCGCAGCAACGCGTTTGTTAGTATCAATCCGTGGCGAGAGGGGCGTGCAAACACACTCCGCGGCGCTGTGGGCGCGCATTGCGCGTGCGCACGACAGCGAAGTGTCGTTCGGAGGAAAGGCAAAGAGCGGCGGGAAGGCGCGCGCCCTTCCGTTTAACCGCCGTTCGTTGAGTACTCTAGCTGGCATCGTCGGTCTCTTCAGGCGCGTCGCACCACTTGTTGTTTGTTATGTGTGCGGTGTGAGCGCGGTAGAGTCGCGGCGGCGCTGGCTTTGTTAAACTTTGTAGATCGACGGATCCGTTATTGTATATATGGATTTCGTAGAAACGGTCTCACTCAAGGCCTATATTGTGTTCCATGCGTATGTGTGTAACACTTTGGTCCGATGCAATTCTATCAGTGTTGTGTCTGAAAAGCGCCGATGGACGGTTAATATGCGTCCTCGTCAATTTTCAACAACACTGACGGAGGAGCGTCATACATATTTTTCTGGTCTGGTTCGGGATCTCTCTTGCTCCGGGCTGTTTGTCGCTAATGTGTACAAAACGTCAGTTGGAAGAGTTTTTTTTACATAAAAGTGAAAAGTGATCTGTGCGAACCTTCAGTGTGGGCGCCTCCTTCATTTGGAGCGCTAAGTGCCCTTGTTCGCGATCTGATCGGAGACGACACAGATCGCGTACAGCGTGCGACACACCGATATATTATGACCAATATAGTCACGCCTCGATATCCGACGGTAAAACGTCGAATCGGGCGCAAGACACAGAACAGAGTAGAGAGATGAACACGCGTCGCGTGTTTTTTTTTCTACTTTTATCATGTGTAAGCTCCCTGGTTGATCCTGCCAGTAGTTATATGCTTGTCTCAAAGATTAAGCCATGCATGTCTCAGTGCAAGCCGTATTAAGGCGATACCGCGAATGGCTCAATATATCAGTTTTGGTTCCTTAGATCTTACTCAGTTACTTGGATAACTGTGGTAATTCTAGAGCTAATACATGCAATCAGAACTCTGACCAGTGATGGGATGAGTGCTTTTATTAGATCAAAACCAATCGACGGAGGGCCTCGCGTTCGAAGTCGTTAATTTTGATGAATCTGGATAACTTTTGCCGATCGCACGGTCCAGTACCGGCGACGCATCTTTCAAATGTCTGCCTTATCAACTTTCGATGGTAGTTTCTGCGACTACCATGGTTGTCACGGGTAACGGGGAATCAGGGTTCGATTCCGGAGAGGGAGCCTGAGAAACGGCTACCACATCCAAGGAAGGCAGCAGGCGCGCAAATTACCCACTCCCGGCACGGGGAGGTAGTGACGAAAAATAACGATACGGGACTCTTACGAGGCCTCGTAATCGGAATGAGTACACTTTAAATATTTTAACGAGGAACAATTGGAGGGCAAGTCTGGTGCCAGCAGCCGCGGTAATTCCAGCTCCAATAGCGTATACTAAAATTGTTGCGGTTAAAAAGCTCGTAGTTGCATTTGTGCGCCGCGCTGTCGGTGCACCGCATCCGCGGTGATACTGACACGTTTGCGGAGCATATCGTCGGTGAGCCGACGGTCAAACGTCGGTTCAATATCAAAATCCTATCGCGGTGCTCTTCATTGAGTGTCGAGATGGGCCGACAACTTTACTTTGAACAAATTAGAGTGCTCAAAGCGGGCTCAAAATGCTGCTTGAATATTTCGTGCATAGAATAATAGAATATGATCTCGGTTCTATTTTGTTGGTTTTCAGAACTCCGAGGTAATGATTAATAGGGATAACTGGGGGCATTCGTATTGCGACGTTAGAGGTGAAATTCTTGGATCGTCGCAAGACGAACATCAGCGAAAGCATTTGCCAAAGGTGTTTTCATCAATCAAGAACGAAAGTTAGAGGTTCGAAGGCGATTAGATACCGCCCTAGTTCTAACCGTAAATATGTCATCTAGCGATCCGCCGACGTTATTACAATGGCTCGGCGGGCAGCTTTCGGGAAACCAAAGATTTTGGACTCCGGGGGGAGTATGGTTGCAAAGCTGAAACTTAAAGGAATTGACGGAAGGGCACCACCAGGAGTGGAGCCTGCGGCTTAATTTGACTCAACACGGGAAATCTCACCAGGCCCGGACACCGGAAGGATTGACAGATTAACAGCTCTTTCTTGATTCGGTGGGTGGTGGTGCATGGCCGTTCTTAGTTGGTGGAGCGATTTGTCTGGTTAATTCCGGTAACGAACGAGACTCTAGCCTGCTAAATAGGCGTCGCCATTTAGGTGCGCGTGGCTCTGTCACGCAACTCACTGGCGACG
>CAWUPE010000627.1:22500-25245 GCA_963924145.1 Pyrausta purpuralis
ACCTATATGATGCGAATATCACCTGTCAGTCCTGTCACCTTTTGATTTGTATGAACAGGGCGTCATTTTCAATTTTTTCTGGTTTATATCCTCACTGACATTGTAGGTATGAGGCGCAATTGCAATAGTGTTTTTAATATTTTCGTTTATTAGTTGAGCGCGTTAATACTTAATGTATGTAAGTTGATAATAAAAATGCTTTAAATTTCTAGCTTAGTTTATAGAGATATATTGTAATATTGATTTGGCATTATAATGACGAGGTAGGCACTTTTTTACTGCCTATATGGAATGCCACGCCCCTGCTAACTGACCCACCCACCTATTATGCGGTGGATATATGGCGCGTCCATATTAATAGACTATTACATAATATTTTTTTCATATCCCCTTATACGATGGCCACACGGGGAAGGGCTGGGAGGGTGGGGTACACGGTACACGGCGGGCGAGGTGTGATTTAGTGGTTTAAAAGAAATTTGAATGTGCCTTTTTTATTTTTGAAAATTCCTTGGTTAGTGCAAAAATTTGATCGGATTGAATAAAAATAAATTAGGTAACTACCAACATAATGTATGTAGATAGGAGGTACTTATTAATGAAATGCAATGCAATGCAATACAATAATAATAATAATAATAAGTATATTGGGATAATTTTATCCGATAAATTTTTTAGGTTTTTTTATCCGATAGGTTTTGGTAATCCGTCTCATACATACACTGCTCGATGAATGCAGAGCAACGGTATCAAATCGATACAGATACAATATTTGTTAACTGTTTGTAGGTATTTTAACAAACATAAACACTTAAATACATGTAATAGGGGGTATAAAGTTTGTCCGGTTGGTTTGTTATTTTAGTCAAGTATTTGTTATGGATTGTTTCATATTATTTGTATATATATGAAATTGAATATATATATATATTCAATTTGTACGTTACTCTTAATAAGTTTGTTGGACTTGATCTCCCAATATTTTATTTATTGTTTAACACGCTTATATTATTAGCTTCACTTGTAACTATGTATGTGTAAGAAAAACTTGGAATCGTTATTTGACCCACTTTCCGGTCTTCGATTAGGATGAAATTTTGCACACGCTCTGACTTTTGATGACAATACATGACAAGCTAAGAAACGTCATTACAAAACCAATATGGCGGCCTCCCCAAGATGCCAAACAGGCTATTGGAAATGGGTAAAAACCCATTATATGAGTATCAAATGAAAGGGTTTGCTCTCAGGAATACGACAAAAATAGTCACGTGACTTAAATCCAACATGGCGGACATTAAAGATATCGATTTGGCTATTTGAAATGCACCCCCATGATATGGGTATTAAATGAAAGGGTTTGCTGAATTTGATACGATAAACATGATAGTTTTTTAAACTATTGTAATTATTAGTTTGTAAATGTAACCGAACCATGGGTTACCTAAATGGTTTTTTTTGTTAGTTTTTGAAATCTTTCTGGAATGTTTCTTCGGAGCCTAACAAAATCAAACCTAACCTCATCTAACCTAACCTTCGGTTACCTGAGGGTGTTTTTTTCTAGATTTTAAATTATTTCTGGAATGTTTCTTCTGAACCTAACAAAATGAAACCTAACCTAATCTAACCTAACCTTCGGTTACCTAAGGGTGTTTTTTTCTAGATTTTGAATTTTTTACTGGAATGTTTCTTCTGAACCTAACCTAATCTAACCTAACCTTCGGTTACCTAAGAGTGTTTTTTTCTAGATTTTGGATTATTTCTGGAATGTTTCTTCGGTGCCTAACAAAATCAAACCTAACCTCATCTAAGCTAACCGTGGGTTACCCAAATGGATTTTTTTGTTAGTTTTTGAAATCTTTCTGGAATTTTTCTTCGGACCCTAACAAAATGAAACCTTACCTAATCTAACCTAACCTTCGGTTACCTAAGGGTGTTTTTTTCTAGATTTTGGATTTTTTACTGGAATGTTTCTTCGGAGCCTAACAAAATCAAACCTAACCTCATCTAACCTAACCGTGGGTTACCCAAATGGATTTTTTTGTTAGTTTTTGAAATCTTTCTGGAATTTTTCTTCGGACCCTAACAAAATGAAACCTTACCTAATCTAACCTAACCTTCGGTTACCTAAGGGTGTTTTTTTCTAGATTTTGGATTTTTTACTGGAATGTTTCTTCGGAGCCTAACAAAATCAAACCTAACCTCATCTAACCTAACCGTGGGTTACCCAAATGGATTTTTTTGTTAGTTTTTGAAATCTTTCTGGAATTTTTCTTCGGACCCTAACAAAATGAAACCTTACCTAATCTAACCTAACCTTCGGTTACCTAAGGGTGTTTTTTTTCTAGATTTTGGATTTTTTACTGGAATGTTTCTTCGGAGCCTAACAAAATCAAACCTAACCTCATCTAACCTAACCGTGGGTTACCCAAATGGATTTTTTTGTTAGTTTTTGAAATCTTTCTGGAATTTTTCTTCGGACCCTAACAAAATGAAACCTTACCTAATCTAACCTAACCTTCGGTTACCTAAGGGTGTTTTTTTCTAGATTTTGGATTTTTTACTGGAATGTTTCTTCGGAGCCTAACAAAATCAAACCTAACCTCATCTAACCTAACCGTGGGTTACCCAAATGGATTTTTTTGTTAGTTTTTGAAATCTTTCTGGAATTTTTCTTCGGACCCTAACAAAATGAAACCTTACCTAATCTAACCTAACCTTCGGTTACCTAAGGGTGTTTTTTTC
>CAWUPE010000628.1:0-27172 GCA_963924145.1 Pyrausta purpuralis
GTCGTCTAGTACCTGAGTATACTAGATGTGCTTTAATAATTATATTTTTTTTTGTTGTAGACAATTTGATGGCTCCGACAATCTCCTAAGCGAAGACATGTGCAAGCACCAAGTATCTTCGTTGCCTGCTGTATATTTATTTATTTATCTGGCCACGTATTTTTGTGCTGGAGCAACGCACACCAGTGAATCGATTCCTGCATCCGACAAGAAATTTATAAACATAATGGCCGGTAGAAAAAGCGTTATACCGTTGCATGATCAAAAACGCGTTATTTCGAAATATGGTTATGTATTTGATAATTTTAAGACTTGTCCTCCAATTAATCATGATGTATATGAAAGCATACAGAATGAATTAAACGAAATGTTTCAACACAAAATGTCTAAAATGGCCATACAAGCTTCAGTAAGACGTAATAAGAAATACTTTTTTCACGATAATAATAACTCAGATGGACTAACGAATAACACAACGGACGTGACGAACAACATAACCGACCTCGATAATAACATCAACTTTGAAAAAACTGATAATTGCGACAACTATTCTGATTTGGAAATAGAGTTTCAAATGGACATTTATGAATTCAAACGTATCGCACCTAAAAACCACACATTGTTACAGAATAGTTGGACTAATGAGCTTCAAGACCAAATATGGAAAAAAAACGGAACTTGATTGTACTTTCGCTTTTAAAAATTGTTATGTACCTACGAACTTTCAATTAAACGACATTGTATGCAAGGGAAAATGTACTCAGTGTGGCGCGAATATTGTTATGTACTTAAATCCGTTGACTGAAAATTTTGTAAATGTGGTTTGTCAAATAAATCGTTTCGAGAAAAACTTTGTCCACGATAAAAACGTTAAAAATAGACTGACATCAAACCGAAAACGAAAAATTGCTGAGAGGTTAATGAATTACAAGGCGTTGAAAGTCAGAACTTTAATGGCAGACGAACTCATGGATAAAGACAATCCAAAAGAACCTCCAACTATGCCAAAATTGAATAATTTGAGGAAAATACGTCATGAGGCTAAAAGGGCACTACAATTTGATAAAAACACAATTATATCTATTTATGCAATGTCTCAGAGTTCCCCATTTAATACATACATACACAATTTTTCACTTGTACCGTTTTTTGTTTACTTCTGGACAAACGAACAAAGTAAATATTACGATGAGATTTTAAAAAATACACATACTGTTTTATCCTTAGACGCAACAGGTTCGATCTTTCAAACGATAGCGCCCCCAGGAGTAAGCGCTAAAGACGCTAAACATACTTTTTATATGTTGTTATGGCATACACTACCAGTACTAGCATTCCCTTATGTTATATGGCATCACAGTCACACACAACTGAATGTATAGCCACTTGGTTAAGTACATGGGCAGTAAATCGACATTTACCCAAAGAAATAATCTGTGACGATTCAGCTGCTTTATTAAAAGCAATATGTCGTACTTTCCTTAAAACAGATACCGATGTATACTTAGCACAGTGTTTTTCACTTTTGGAAGGGCAGGTTGAGCATGTGCCAGTTTGCTACGTCAGACTAGACAAATCCCATTTTTTCAAAAAACTGCCTAAACAAAGTTGTTTTGACAAATGCTCAGAAAAATGTAAATATTTTTATATTAATTGTATAAAAGTAATTTACGGACAACATTGTTACAAAGAAATTAAAAAGATTATTGATGATATTGTTACGGTGTCACTACCCGAATATATTAGCCCTGGTAAATACGAAGAAGCTTTACAGCGTTTGTCAACAAAATTTCTAAAATTTCTAAAAACGACCATATCAAAATTGATGATGACATAGATAATCATTTTCAGGAAGAAAATATTCTTCCTGAAAATGATACACTTCCTGAAAATTATGAGGCTGACAGTACTATTTGTCCTCTTATCAAATATTACAACGACATTATTGAGACTGAAAAGTTATATTTATTATTATTTGACGTAAAATATCAACAACAAAATGAGTATTATTTGCCGGCTGTTAATGAGACATTGAAAAGATTGTTGCGAAATTTGCCTATGTGGGGTAACGTCATGACCAACTATTTTGTCGACGCCAAAGATGTTCCTAGTAGTTCAAATGTTGAAAGCCATTTTAAGGATTTAAAAACAATTTATTTTAACACCAAAGACGAGAGAATACGACTAGATGAATTTTTGATTCAACACTACACTTTTATAAATGGGACTGTGAAATTAAGTATCTCGCAAACAACTGAATCTCAAACTACTGAGGAAAAGATAAATAAAGTTCAAATCAAAAAGAGCAATAAGGATTTGATTAATAGGAAGGAGTCGCAAAAACAGATAGATAAAATAGAAAACGTAACGAGCAATATAGATTTCGGATTAGAATCCATATTTCAGGATAAACCTGTAGAAGTTGAAAACTGGAGAGGTCTTGCTGTTCCTCATAACAAAGCAAATTATAACTTGAGACCCATATATATACTACAAAATGGAAACATTGCCATATCTAAAAATAAAAAACTAATTCTTACTAATACTTGTGCATTTGACGCCATCTCGCAAACATTTGCCATAGCTTACAAAGACAGACTTGTGTTCAGGCAAGAAATTAATAATTGTGTTGATGCTTTTACGAAGTTCATCGCAGACCTTGCTACTGCAAAGAGATTTAATCAAAAACTTTATGACACGCGAGATATACTTTTATCAAGTATTTTTTGCCCTGGAATTGAAATCAATGATGAAACTAGGTGCAATGTAATAAACTGTGCATGTAACGTCACAAAAATACTCGAAGAAATCTGCACATCATACTTTTCCGCTACTAGAAAAAGAACTTGTTCAAACGAAAATTGCACTAATCACGAAAACAAAACACATTTTGAATGTAAATACTTGCCACTAAATATAAATATAATAAATCAGAAAGGTATTACAAAATTACAAGAGGCTGTAGAATCGGGAATGAAGGACGATTTACCACCCCTCTGTTATTGTTGTAAAAAAGGAACAGTAAGCTTCAACTATAATTTGAACAGTTTGATAATGTTGAGATTCATGATATCCGTATTCTATTCAATGACGTTCCTGTCAATATTGAGATCAACGAAAGATTCTATGAGATTTTGTCTATCATTGAATTTGATCCACCTCTAAGCTCAGAAGGGATTGGTCACTATAAAGCTCATTGCTTTCGGAAACATAATCGGACATTTCAATGTTATGACGATATGTACACCAAAATTCAAAAAAATAAAACAGAAATAATGCCTCATGCGATTATTTATACGTTGCAATCTGATGACATATGATTATATTTGTATCTAATTTTTTAAATGTTGATGTGATTTAAATGCTTATTCTGACAATTCCTCCTGAGCTTAGAGGAACAAAACATCCTTGGAGGTCTAGCTGTAACGTGAAAATAAAAGCACTATGACTGTAAAAAGTTCACTGTCGTTCAACTGTCACTAGAGCTATTAACTAGTGTTAAAAAGTAGATATCTATTTAAGAATTTTATTTGATTTGAAAATTATTGATCTGTGATTTTAAAACAATATAACTATATTTAGTTTTTACTTTAGAACTATAGAGGTATATATGTACGAAAGATTATTGTAGTACATATTTGAAATCAAACCATTTCCTACTGTAAATATTTTATGAAACGCACTGTGATTTTGTATAGTTTTATATGATCTGTGATTTTTAGGGTGTTAAAAAGTTGGTACATATTGTAAATATTTTCTTTGTTTTTAAAATTATCGATCTGTGATTTTAAAACAATATAACTATATTAGAGCTGTATCTATGTCCGAAAGTTTATTTTGATATTTAAAATCGAACATTTTACTAAGTACAATGTGATTTAATTTAGTTTTAATAATGATCTGTGATTTTAATAATAAAACTATTTTTATAAGAATACTAGCCAGCCAGTCATCGTAATGTGCTCTTAAAATAATAATGTCAGTCAATAATTTATTATGTGATTGTTAGTTCATGATTTGAAAATCAATGTTAATCTTTTGGAAGTTAATTTATAATTATGTTGAGCCAATGAACATTTATTATGCTGCTATAAGAAAATATATAACTAAATTAAAGTGTTTAGGTACTTCGCATTTTTCTTTGTAAGTTTATAAGACATGATTTGTAAATAAAAATACTCAAATTAAGATGATATTGTTTTCGTTTTACACTTCTGTACGTAACTGTACTTTACGTTTAAAACTATCCTATTAATTTCAAAAGTTAGTATAAAGTACTACGCGGCCGCTTTTTCGTAACCATCTATACTTGGTCGGGTTGCCATGATCATGCACTACCTAATGTCTTTCTTTTAATTATCTCGGTAATTACAAATCGTATTACGCTGAAATTTTACAGGTAGAAAATTGAACTAAAATACTAATTAATGATATCTTATTCAACTTTTAAATCCACAAGGAACTCAGTAAATCGGAGGCTTAAAATCTCCGGAGCGCATCGTTACGAGAACTGAATTAAATATCGTTGTAACTTAATAAATACCTACAGGATTCTAATGAAAATTTACAAACATTTGAAGGCAGTTGTAAGCTACAAAATGACGTTTCAAATAAGGCTTTAGAGCTCTTTTTTGAAGAGCTAGGAGCTATTTTTGAGTTTTTTTATTAATTAAAATACTTCTAAACGGTGCATTATTTTGTTTTTCTTTATTGGCAAACAAATTATAACAAATTCATAGAAGCTGTGTACAAAAAATTATACATATTCGCTTAGCCGTTTCGGAGATACAGCGAACACGTAAACGTTACACCAGCAGGATTTTGAATATCTCCGAAACCATAAACGATACAAATTCAAATTTTGTGGCAACATTTACCTCGTTCAGAATACTAATTATGTACCTAAAGTTTATTTCAATAAACCCTTTAATTAATAAAACATCTGGCTGGGGTAACGTTACGCCAGCCAGATCTGTTTTTGTCAAATAACTAAAAAACCATAAGCAAAACAAATTTAAAAAATCAGCACAACAATTGAAGAAGTTGGACTTCTAATTATCTACTTAAAAAAATGTGATTTTCGACAAAATCTGGCTGGGGTAACGTTTACTATTGGAACAGGGGGTAATAGTGTGGCGAGTACCCCATCATGTACTGGTCAGGCATAGGCGGGGGCCGGGGGCTGCGGTGTGACGCCGGCGCGCGGCCCGCCGGCAAACGGAAGAGGCGGGGCAGGGCAGCCTGTACAGAAACACAATGTGGTATGAGTACCGTACCGCCGTCTGCAGCGGGCCTACGTCCAGACTGGTCAGTTACTATGGAAAAAGCCGCCGCGGCATGACAAGTGCATCCGCATCTGCTGTCGGCACGGTGCAGGCGGCCATGCCGCTCTTGCCGTAGCGGCGTGCCGCTGATGCCGAAGGGTCATTTACCACACTAACTGGCAGTTCTTGACGTATGTCGCGTCTGTGGATGTACATCATAACAGATCCACCAAGTTATCCGAAGAATGACAAGTTTACGCCAGGGTCAAAAAGGGTTGCGGTCTTAAAACAAAATTTAAAATTACAACTCTGTATTTTTAAATACTCGTCGGCAATAAATGATGATATTTTCTGTACAACAACGTCGAATGGAATTATCTACTACTAATTTAATAATTAAGTGATAAATAGAAAAGATGAATGGCCATTTTACTATTAGGATCTTTTTAAGGTGTAAAAAATAAGACTCGCAAACGTTATACATTTAGAGAAAATGGTTTTAGAAACTTCTATTTTATTTTAAAAGACCTATGCATCCCACACGCATAGGTTAGACTGAAAAAAAAATTTTGGTTTCTTATATGGGAGCCCCCCTTGAATATCATTATTTTTATTTTTTGTATAAGAATCGTAAAGCGGTTAACAGGAAACATCTTTCAACCAAATTTCAACAGTGTGATGCTTATAGTTACATAATAAAATGGTTGTGACATACGGCCGGACAGACAGACAGACTTGACGAAACTATAAGGGCACCGTTTATTGCCATTCGGCTATGGAACCCTAAAAAGCCTTGTTTCTGTTTCTTTTTCAACGCAGCAGAGTTATCGCGTTTTCTTTTTTTAAGACACGGTATATATTGCGATTGCGACTCATAGCTAAAATATATTCATGTTAAATAATAAACGGGCTTCCCTCACAAACAAAACTAAGTGGATCAAAAAGTATTTGCTCGTAGTATAATTACCATTCCACGATATGAGCGTACGAAAGTCGGGACGCGGCGAAAAATTGCACAGGTCCTACCTCGACTCGAATCTATACCAATGTTTACATCAATGTATTGACAAATTAATTTCCAATATTTGAAAAATAACTATGCCAATCAATACTCCAAAGAACATAACATATATATTGGTCCAATGATATTTTAGTTATTTTAGTATGTTTAAACTAAAAAACTACGATAAAATAAAACTTTAATCTCAAAAGCTTTACAATTTGTTTTATTTTTTTCTCTCCAATGGCAAAATAATTCAAAAATCTTGTTACAATAAGTAACAAGTAAAACATATGTCCAATGATAACTATATTTTTCTAAGCTATTTTATTCGCATTATTACCTGATAAATGACTTTGCAATGAAGTCCACGACAATTTTTCAGTGAAATAAATGATTGTGGGAGATTGGCCACTGACAGTTAATCAAATTAGTTTTAGTAAATGTGTTACATTAATGATCAACATCACACATTGATCTTTCGTTTGCAATTTTCAAATAATGGCTAGGTGGACAAATGATAGAGATTCGGGAATCATAAATCTTAGAAGTTCGCGCTTTAAACGTGAAATGAAGAAAAAATAAAACCTATGACATGCACCATAAAAAATAAATTAAAATCTACCTAATTAAAACGAAACTATTTCTTTGCAACAGGGAAACGGCTTACGTGACAATTTTCAAAAATCCAATTTATACCTCGTGAAAAATGTATCTTGAAACTTAATTTTGAAATTTTTTATACACGTTTATTTCAGATAACAATGCATGGTTAGCCATGTGACGTCACTCTAAATGCAATATGCCCAAAAAAAATATCAGTCCCAAAGTATGCTTCTTAAATTTATGCGACCCAAACGAACCCCAAAAAAAGTTCAGAACATATTATTACCTAATTGTCTTACCTTTATAATATGGGGACCTATAATAATTCTTAAAATTTAATAATAAAGGCTTCAGTGAGGTTAGTACAGCACAAATCAGCATAGTCGATGATAGGAATGACTAAACTTTGCATATGCAGAAGTTTCGTTTAAATGGGAGACAGAATTTAAGGCGGTAGAGACTTCTCAGACATGTGATAACCTCTTACGACTTACTTCAGATATGTGATCAGTCCATCCCAGCGTAGTCAATGATAAGACTTAATTTATTTTTACTTCCTACTTTCTTCCTTTATTTTATTTTTCTTTGTATGTGTGTACACTAATCAAAAGGATTCCCGCAGAATATCAGTATCGTGACATGCCTTGGACTGTCTGACTTGCTGAGCGGGGACCTTTTTAACACATAGGTACTTATTATTTATATAATAATATATAACTGTTTAAACTGATGTTCATATGTAATAATATTTATAATAACCGTTTTTTTTTTGGTCTATGCTTGTAACTTATGTGTCAAATAAATATTTTCTATCTATTCTATTCAAATCGGCGTAGAACCATTCTGTGGCATCATCAAACAACGCGCCACTACGCTTCTAACCACCATCTGTAAGCAAGAGGCTATTGAGTCGTGGAAGTCTACACAAGGACAAGAACACTCAAAAGCACTAATTCTGTTAAAGTAAAAACTGTTAAAGTTCGAAAGATACAAAGCTTTTGCAGTGACCAGAATACTAACTGGCCATTGCAAACTGAACAAACATTTGGCCAATATGAACATGACCGAAGACGCTCTATGTAGATTCTGTAATACAGAAGAAGAAACGGCTATGCATATCCTCTGCTCATGCGGACCGCTTATGAGCAAAAGAAGTATCCATCTCGGGCGGCACATCATGCACCCGGATCAGATAGCAGATATCACGCTCCAAAGAATCTGGCAATTTATAGACTAAGCAGTAAAATTTTAATATAAGGGCGCCACAATAGATCATACTTAGTCAAACTGGCAACAATAGAGCCCAACAACCAATAATAAATAATAATAGGGCTCTAAGGACTTTGTATCTTAGGGAAAGGGATATCTACGCCACTTGGGAGTTAGTTACCATCTTAACCTTCCATATACTTAGCAGGCGGGAGTTCTTCCCGCCTTTAAAACATCATACTAGGGAATTAATGTTTTTTTTGAAGATTTCTGCATGAAACCTTAAGGCTAAAAACTCGAGGCGCGGTTTCCACCCGCCCCCGGCTCGCCCGCCGGTTTTTGAGGAACCGCAGCCTCCGCGGTTGCGAATTTCAAGCTAATTCCGGGAGCCGCAGTCAAACCGGGCGTAAACAGCGTCGTGAGTTTTGTTTTTACTTTTTACATACAAATCTGCATTCTGCAGAGACCGCGGGCCCGTAACCACGGGGGGCGCGGGAGGATATAGCGCCGTGATTTCTTAGCCTTAGTTTGTTGTAAAAATATTCCTAATATAGTATGATACTATTGCCGTCTAAACTAAAAAGTATAAGGTTTGCATTAGTGTAATTTCTTATCCTACATTTTTTGAGTAAGTTATTGCTTGAAAACATCGTGCATATTATATCTACTAGGAATCGTACAAGAGGTGGGCATAAGATAGCGATAATAAATATTATCACACGCTGTTGCGCTTAATTTTGACCACTTCCGTGAACCAAGTAGTAGCAACTAACCAATCAAGAGCGAGCGCCTTCCTTAGAAGAAGATGAAAGGAATCTATGCGCAGCACTGGAAACCCTTAGCTGCTACTATCAGCAAAATTCTTAAAGTAGTTGTTCTTAAGTGAAGAAAAACTTAATGCACTCAAAGGTCTTAAATAATCTCTTGGCTCTTTAAAGTAAATTGAGAGATGGTCAAAGCGATGGTACTGACAAAAAAAAATGTTTGACATATAAGTCAGTCCTTGTCTTTAGTTAAATAGTCGAGAGATTATTTAAAACATTTAAGTGTATTTTGTTTATGAAGTTGGTTATTTGTAAAGTTAAATTTTTGTAGTTTAAGGAATTTTAAATCATAATTACTTAAATTTATATAATATTGAAAATTACCAAAAGTGTTTCGTTGCACTATAAATTGAATCGACCCCAAAGATCACGTGAACTTACGCGCGGAAACTCGAGCGACACGTTCACATCCTTATAAAGCCTTGCGGCGGACTGATTTGAACTGTTTACGAGCACGGATAAATTGCAGTTTTGGAACAACATAATTTGAATGAAAAAAAAAAGTTTTCAGCTGAATAAATATATACGGTATACATTTACTTCGGAAAAAAAAATGACAAATTATCTGAAATTTTACTTTCTTCAATGTCTTATCTTTCATTAGGAACAGAAATTTTAAAAAGTTGTATAACAATTCCTTAGCTGAGGATTTGTTCTATTACTAAAGTTGAATTCTTTGTAAGACATGCAAGTGGTTTTGAACATATGAGGCTCCAAAGTACGCCCCACAAGTGAAATTTGAGAAAAAGCTTTTAATTTTGTTGATGTAGCTCATATAAAATCAAATAACTAGAAAATGTTTTTTTTTTTACTTGAAAAGATTGCCTACAATAATTTGCAACGTCATGTTTCGTAGGATTCGTTTTTGCAGAGTTGTCAAGCTTGGAAACCACGCTTTCGGACCAAAATCGCGTCGTACGCTGTTAGTTTATTCGGAGAAGTGGTGGAAGGTAGTTTTGACTAGGTGTACACGAACGTTGCCGCGCAGCACAGTGCTCGCCACGGCAGAGCAACAGCGCTAGAGGACTCACCGGCGGGAGGCGGCGCGTACGGCGGGTAGGCGAGCCGCGCCGGCGGCGGCGGCACGGCGGGCTGGAAGGGCGGCGCGTACGCCGGCGCGGGCGGCAGCGGCGCCGGGCCCGCGCGCGCCGCGCCGCTGGACGCGCTCAGGAACGCGCCTCTGCAAGCGAGGGCGCTGCTTTAGGCCGCGTGCGCATTTAAGGCCACGTACGAGGGGTGATCCAATAGTAATGATAATCAGTTATTTCTAGTTGACACAAAAATACAAAAAAAATAACCGCGAACAACACCGCGAAGGACGCCCATCGCGGTCATAGTGAGGGACGCTCACTGAAGAAAATGTAAATAAAGTTGAATAAGTTGTATTGGAAGATCGAAGAGTGCAGCATTCAAAGAATCCTTGAGAACAAATTGCATATGAGAAACGTCTCCGCGCGTTGGGGACCGAAAATGTTAAAGGACGAGCAAAAGAAGAAACTAGTCGACATGCCAAGAACAAATCTCGAAAAGTTCCAAGCAGACAAGGATATTTTTTTGTCACGTTTTGTGACCATGGACGAGACCTGGATGCACAATTTTGATCCTGAAACAAAACAACAATCGATGTCATGGAAACGATCCGATGAACCGACGCCTAAGAAATTCAAAGTGTCAAGCTCAGCAGGGAAGGTTATGGTGTCTGTTTTTTGGGATGCTGAAGGAATAATCATGGTGGAAAAGAGGGCCACTATTACAGGCTTCTACTATGCAGAACAAATAAGAAGATAGCGGGAGGCTATTAAGGAGAAAAGGCGAGGCAAACTGCGGGCTGGAGTGCTGTTCCATCATCAAGACAACGCACCGGTTCACAAAGCTGCAATTTCCATGGCTGCCATTCAGGAAGCGGGCTTTGAGCTGCTGGAACAAACCCCCCCCCCCCCCTATTCACCAGATCTAGACCTCAGTGACTTATCTCTTTAATTTGACGATGATAGCGACGTGATAGCCGCGGTTGAGGACATTTTGAGAGTCAAGATAAAGTTTTTTTTTCGAAGGGTATTTTAAGTTTAGAAAAGCGATGGACTAAATGTATAGTTGCTAGGAGACTATGTTGAGAAATAAATTTATTTTTTTATTATATTCACTGTGTTTATTATTGATTATCATTACTTTTGGATCACCCCTCGTATAATCGTTTGCTTTTTATCTACGCAATTACTCACGTATATGTTTTACTTTTGTGAAATGTAAATGCTATGTTGGCTGTATGATTAGAAATTGAGAAACATGTCAAACTACATTTTTAGGAGCTGTGGACTTATTGTTATCTGTAATAAAAAATAGAATTGCGAACGCCCCATACTACTTAAAAATAAATATAGCGATTTACTATAGTCAATTTGTTATCAACTGAGTCTTGAGGTCCCAATGATATTAGAGGTTGGAATATACAGCGCGCTGCTAATCAGTATATACAAACGAAGGAGTTTGGTGGCGGTATTCTTAATAGTACCTGATATTCGTAGATGTAGCGGTGCGGGTTGTGCTCTGCCCATTCAGAAAACGCATGTAACTATCGTTCAAAGAGCTTAACCTCAGCATCTCTGATGCCATTAAATCATTTGTGCAAGTTTCCAATGTCGGGGAGCGCTCTTTGGATGCGCTTGCTGCAATAAAAACGGTTTAGAATAAGGAAGTGTCGCATCAATAATTTATAATGCGTTGTTGTCTTCTATACCATCGGCATCGCACAATGAATAATAAATATCCTTTGGACATTCCCACACATCGCCATCTAGTCCCAAAGTAAGCTACTCAAAGCTTGTGTTGTGGGTGCCAGACAACGGATATAATACTTAAATACTTTTTGTTTGTAAAAACATACATGATATACATAGAAAACACCCAGACCAATACAAACAGACATGTTCATGCACACAAATGTTTGTATTGTGCGGGGATCGAACCCGCAACCCGCTGCGTAGTAGGCGATTTCTCGACCACTACACCAGACGGGTCATCAAACGGACGGGTAATATTAACCATTTCTTTTATTGATATATATTTTTCAGATTGTTTTCGTAGGATAAAATCTAAATACTTACTATTGAGTAGACAATTTAACAATAGCTCTCTCATTGATGACGATTGCATCTGAAATAAAAAATACACATTACACTGTGTCGAGCGATTGCTAGGTTAATCATAATTAAAATAAGACCCTAATGACGTCAACTAGTGTCGTTTGTAGAAATATTTATCTTACGTAAAATTATAGCGAAATTAAATGTGTTGAAAATGTTATGTCTATGAATACGTTTTTTCATAACTGGCTATTGTTTATCTGCCCGTAATTAATTTTTGACTTAAGTATGAGTTAAGCATGTAGATTAAGGTTGGTACGCTGTAATTAAGGTAAATAAATTTTATTATATTATTAATGTTACAGAAAAAGTATGATATCCGCCATTGTATACAATACCTAGGAATTATATGTAATTCTTGAAAGCACTCGGAACACACATTTCATATAGTCTTAGCCTTACTGTCCACGGAGGCGTAGCTTCATAGACGCTTTATAACACGCCGCGCAGCTTAAGCAGCCTAGCGTACTGATCTCTATCCATGAGGCGTATTGCATGCGTACATTGTCAATCAGTTGTGAGAATGCAGTCGGACGACGAAGACGTTATTTCGGCTTATCACTACATTCGAAGTCGACGAAAAGGACGGTTATATTGGACCCATCCATATATATAAAAAGAAATGTCAACTGTATGTTCATAGCGACAAGAGAATTATTAGAAGATGACAGTGTATTTCATTCATTCTATTGAATGAGTAAAACAACTTATCAAATTTTACTTCAGATCATAGGACCATTATTACAAAAACAAAATATTTTTTTAAATAAAAAAACACGTGCGTTCACTCTATGTACGCCCCGGCGTATGACAGCAAGTACGGCAGGTGTCATGCGTCAGCGCGACATTGCCGCTCCGTCGACAGAGTTTCGTTTTTTTGTATGTAAGCTGCAAAGAAGCGTATAATGACGAATACGCGTCTATGAAGCTACGTCTCCGTGTACAATGGCACATAGGTGGATCCACTGATTATTAAAGTTAAGTTTTCAACCACTTCTATAAAAAAGTTATTTTGTTTAGGAAAAACCTAAACAAAACAACTATGTTTCAAAAATAAAGTAAAGATTAAATTTTTTATGAGTTTTCCTCTTCTTGTAAGTTTTTTTAAATTTAACTTTATCACAAAGTTTATTATCAGATTATTTAGGCTATTAAACAAGGTTTGTTTTAATGTGTAGGTGTCTTAACAGGAAGTTTATAGAATTTAGACCATGTTGAATGTATTATTGTGTTACCCCATTTTTTGGTTTCCTTATAATTTTCAGCGCTACTATAGCGACCAATGAGGCGAAAATTAAAATAGGTAACATTTGCAATTTCTTATTCCCGCATAAGTAGTAGAAAATACCATTCAGCGTTAATCCTAGCGTTATTTGTGTAATGAAGTTATCATAATGTAGTTACGGGAAAAAACAGTAACCTTTTTCGATCGTGCCGCCATTGTGTCATTCTTTAGATAAGTTGGTGGCACTATCTCATAAAATCGTCTTTATAAACTAAATTGAGGGCGTTTTATCGAATGAGGCCGTAAAAGTTACCCATAGGTATCGATACCATAAGTTTACGACGGTTTTACTCGAAAGCGAGGACGTAAAAGTCTAAGGAAAATTACACAGCGCCTTTAACGGTCACTGGCAAAAATGAAAATATTATCTCTTTGGAATAGAACGTCAAGAGCGAGATTGTCACTGGCAGAAAACTGTGTGATAAAAGAGATGAAAGATGCGAAGTAGCAGACTCGTTAGACTTTCGTAGACTCGGCGGCTGTCAGTCAGTTGGGATTTTGGGAAGCCCAAGAAGGCACTCTGAAAAATTTCTCCCATTTGTTTTTTTTTAATTACTTTTTCGTGATTTTCAGTTATTAAATTAATAACCCATATCACGAAAACTACTGGTTTTGATGGAACTTACACTGTAGGTTACCCTAAGTAGCAATATATCTGATTGAACAAAAAAATAATCATCTCGCTATGACTTCTCGTTTTCAAGAAATCCGTGGTGAAAAAAACATCAAAACACACATACACTAACGAAATTTTGAACACGTGTTTAGAACTTTGGTTTTAGTTGCATGTATGGGAGGGAGCCCCCCCTTAAATGTCATTTTTATTTTTTGTATGAGAATCGTAAAGCGGTTAACAGTATACATCTTCCTACCAAATTTTAACAGTGTGATGCTTATAGTACAGAATAAAATGGCTGTGACATACGGACGGACGGACGGACGGACGGACGGACGGGACGGACAGACAGACAGACAGACAGACTTGACGAAACTATAAGGGTTCCGTTTTTTGCCATTCGGCCACGGAACCCTAAAAACGAACGTCAGATGCGCTTACCGGTCGCAGATTTTAACGAAGTTCAGGGTGGTTTTCCTGCCTGAACGAAAAGTTAATGCAAAACACCCATATTTTTTCAAACCGGTTTAAAAACCAGTTTAAAGGAAAATAACCTTTTTCAATTTCAAAAAAAATATATCGGTTTCCAAGCCCTGATACCATAAACGCTAATTAACGTAAAAAGTAAAGACAGAATAACACAGATAATGCATATCTACGAATATTTTGTAATGAATGAATGAATGAATGAATGAAATTTATTTATTGCAAGTAACAATGACTCATTTTTGTTAGTATAACTTATAACTAAAAAATAAAGTAATAAAGAAATAATACACACTAGAGCTGTATGTTCGATATTTTGCGTAGACTGTTTATCATGCGGTATAAATCACCTGAACGAAAGGTAATCTTATTTTAAGCTACAAATGTTACTTTACTTAAGTTGACGAAGTTGAACGACATCTTAAATCGGTTTCGTTTGACAGCTTTTACTTGTCATTATCTTCAGATAGGAATATTAATTTATGACTACGACTTAGTCTGTTTTCGATGGCTTCATCGATCATACGTATCTCAATGCCTTAGTGCGCCTTTAAAAACTACAGAAACAACTAAATGAAAATATTTCAGTTGCAATATCATATTTTCGTAAAGTGAATTTCATTGCTGCCTATGATGCATAATTGAAGTATTTTAAATAAATTTAGTCGAATTTTGTTTCTTAGCCAACCCACGCACAAACATGACCGATATTTTCTCTTCAAAAGTCGATTTTTCTAAGACAGTGTGTTACATAGAGTAGTGTGCTGCTATTACTCATTTTATTCAGTACTTTACATTGTGCGTATTTGTGAATCTTAGAAAAAAGATGAACCAACATGCAGGTATTTAGAATTTTCCATAGCCAACCATCGATGGCTCAAATTCACTGTAATTTTTATATTGTAGATGAAATGCAGGTATTTAGAATTTTATCGATGGTTGGCTCAAATTCACTGTAATTTTTATATTGTAGATGAAATTGAAGAAACTTTATCGACAACATTTACTTAAATATTGCAACTTAGCACAGGTACTCGATGTGAAAACTTTAAAGCGTCTTACGAAACGTCGCGTCAACGACATATTCTGTAAATACCACGAGAGTATTTTACAAATTAGAAAGATAATGAAGTTTTTAGTGTAGTTATTGCTTGTCAGCTTTAAGATCATTCAATGGCCATATTGGCAAGGTCGAACAAGCGGTAAGTATGCAGACAAAAACAGGACCTTTCTATTATCTTTTTATCTACCTGGAATTGCCACGTAAGCAGCCCGAGCGCCGTTTGGTATAGCCTGCCAGATTTGTATGGAATACATTGTGTGAAGGCTTAGTAATAACTATTTTTTACAATTCCTCGAACAACGACGGATTTAAGGTAGGACTATCAAACACTGAGTTATGAATCTTACATAGCACCAAGTATGAGGCGACTGCAAAGGCAAAGGCACCCTAATCAAATCGCAAGACTGTTCTCCCCGAAGCCTAACGTCGCTTAAAGAAGCGTCAAAGATGTCCCTTTGACTGACAAAGTCATACAATAAAAGGGGTTTATTTTAACCAAAAAAATGTTGAAACTATGCAATGAATTATGTTTTTGTTAGTTAATTATTTTGTGATGCCAGCATATAAATATTATTAGGGTACTATGTGGCTGACCTATGACAATTTCGAATTTGAAAATACCGAATTTTATAAGCCGTAAGAACGGAAGGCCGAATAATAAAATGCCGAATGTTTGTATGATCGAAAGTTTAAAATCTGGAAAATTCAAAATACCGAATCTTATAAGACCTATAATAATCGGAAACGCCGAATACTAAAATATTAAAATGACCGAAAGTTCAATATATAGAAAAAGTTCAATAAGAAAAACAAATTTTAGTTGACCCCGATTCGCCGTGATCTCCTAGCCGTGGTACTAGTCTGCCCGACGATTCTGCCACGAATTAAATGAGTAATAGCAGCACACTACTCCATGTAACACACTGTCTTAGAAAATCGACTTTTGAAAAAAGAAAATATCGGCCATGTTTGTTCGTGGATGGCTAAGAAACAAAACTCGCTAGTTTTATTTAAAATACTTCAATTATGCATTATAGGCATCAATGAAATTCACTTAACGAAAACATGATATTCCGGCTGAAACATTTTCATTTAGTGGTTTCTGTAGTTTTTAAAGGCGCACTAAGGCATTGAGACACGTATGATCGATGAAGCCATCGAAAACAGACTAAGTCGTAGTCATAAAATTAATATTCCTATCGGAAGAGAATGACAAGTAAAAGCTGCCAAACGAAACCGATTTAAGATGTCGTCAGTTCAACTTCGTCAACTTAAGTAAGTAACATTTGTAGCTTAAAAAACATTACCTTTCGTTCAGGTGATTTATTCCCAACTTCTTAAGTTAAACATAATAGTTTACCGCATGATAAACAGTCTACGCAAAAATATCGAACATGCGCTAACTAAATATTAATTCTTTATACAAAATATTCGTAGATATATGTCTAGTGTTTTCATAATGTGTGTTATTCTGTCTTTACTTTTTACGTTAATTCACGTTTATAGAATAGAATAATCAAACTGCGTACTTAAAATTTGAAGCGCATTGGTAAAAAAAAAATATGAAGAGGCTGCGATTTTGAAATAATTTACATGTTGATCGATTATTTGTTGGGGTTATATCGCTGTAATGAACAACAATCAATCACCGATCAAGTCACCATGTTTCAGGAAAACCGATTTCTTCAAAATATACTCAATTTTACTTAATTAAAAAAAAAACAAATGAAAGAAATTTTCTTCTAATTCTTCATGGTGGATAATAACTGCCCTAATGTTGATCTCGAATAGCTACTATAAGTAAGGAATCAAATGAAACCACCATGTAGCTTGATCTAAGGTTGTGTATTGAAAAAAAATCGTAGACTATATACTAAACGGCGAAACCAAAATGCCACCGCGAGTTAATAGCCAACAACGCCATCTAGCGATGAGCGACGTAAACGAGAGTTTTTTATATGGAATGTAAACACATGGGCTTCCCAACTGACTGACAGCCGCCAAATACGAGTCTGCTACTTCGCACCTCTCATCTCTTTTATCACACAGTTTTCTGCTAGTGACATCTCGCTCTTGACGGTCTATTCCAAAGAGATAATATTTTTATTTTTGCCAGTGAACGCTAAAGGCGCTGTGTAATTTTCCATATACTTTTTTACGTCCTCGCTTTCGAGTAAAGCTGTCGTAAACTCATGGTAACGGTACCTATAGGTAACTTTACGGCCTCATTCGATAAAACGCAGAAAATTACATAAAATATGATACCACACCTGCCTAGTATGTGAAATATGTCTTATTTACAATGCGGTCCATGCCCATATCCCTTGGGAGGGCAAGGACGCCTAAATTCTGGTAGGACTCGGCTGATCCTGATTCCTAGTGCCAAGATGAAGGTACAAACACAGGTTTTATTGATGAACATATTTTTCCGCTAAAATACCTATATATTTTTATTAAGCTACAATGCACGAACAAGCTAGTCTTGTTGTTCTAATTCGAACGCTGAATGGAACGCTTTGAACTAGTACCTTCAATCGTTCAAGGGAAATGGTTTGGCCATAGATTTAGTAATACTAACCCTATGAGTTCGGTGGTCTTTTAGTACTATTAGTTCAATACGTCGCTAATTGTATATAAGTGGCATATTGTGTCCTAAATTGAATAAATATTTTTTTTGATTTGATTACTCGAACATTATCGGTCGTGAATATTGTCGTACGTAGTTAATTAAGAATAGTCAACCGCCTGATTGAGGGAAATAATTGCTTAGGTACTACACGTTGAGTCATAGTTAAACATCCACATGGCGTGTTTTGGCCCAAATAAAAACGCTCACAACGCGTTTTGGCAATCATAAAAAGACCACATGGCGAAATCCGTTTAGTGGCTGATATGCTATTCGACCTCAACACGTTGTGGTAAAGTAGAAAGCCATGAAGCGTTCTGAGCAATCCATAACTAAAAAACAAAAAACGGAACCTTTAATTGTCTGTATGTGTATCTGTCTGTCTGTCCGTATGCCATGGCAAATTTATTTTGAAACCTATAAACATAATAAATCTTAAATTAAGTGGGTAGGTGTATCCTGTATGAATAATAATTTAACTCAAACCAACGGTGGAGTGTCCCCCTCTCCTCCAACTTTGATACTTTGATACACACATGATCACCAAAAAATTGGTTCGAACGAGATCGAACAGTCAGAATTTTTTGAGACACAGCACTATTTTAACAACCGCAAATATAACTTTGCCCTTTGTTATTTTTTGCTGCCAAAAATATTGTGATTTAGGTGAAAGTAACGGCCCGAATTCAGTTTAAAATTGGCACGGAACCTGCGCGGGAAAAACGACTCGCACACTGACGGTTTTTAAATTGTAGTTAAAATTACAAATTAGGCAGTGATTTTATTTTTAACTTCGCTTTGTCTGCCTAGTTCCTATGACAGCATAAAAATATTTCCCTAGTAGGACATCTTACACAAAGCTTAGAGACTAGTAGGACCCATATCACAAAGCACTGTGCGTCTTAATCAAATGTAATTCCTTAAGCGTCACAACGAGTTGTGGTCGAATAGCATGTCCTCCACGACACGAATTTTTCTATGTAGCCTTTCCGTGATTGCCACAAAGCGTCGCGTTTTCATTTGAGCTATATCACGATTTCGCCATGTTGATGTTTTACTATAACCACAACGCGCTGCGAGCAATTTTTATTGACTTCAAAAAAAGGAAGTTATCAATTCAATATGTATGTATGTGATATCATTAGATTGATTTAAGTATGTTGATATATTAAGGCTTCCAACTACATGTGCCAAATTCATCAGTGTATGTATGTTTGTCCACGGATTTTTCAAAAACGAGAAGTCATAGCGAGATGATTATTTTTTAGTTTAATCAGGCATATTTCATCTTAGGATACAGTGTAAGTTTCATCATATCGGTCCCGTAGTTTTTGAGATATGAGTAATCACTAAAAACTTGACATAAAAAGAAAGTTCAAAATAACACATTTGCCCTCTGTTTAGGAGAAACAAATTCAATTGGAGTCTGTGCATGATCATGATGCACAATTCGTTGAAGTTTTTTTTGAGGCCGGTTTAATTTATTCGTTCTACGTGCGTTATCGGTCTTTGAGCGTAACAGATACATTTGTGACAATAACAACTTAATTATGAAATCTTCTAGCCAATTAGAGAGTTCAACGACAATTATACAAGTGAAGTAAAAATAGAAGATATAGTAAAAATAGGTGCTAAAAAGATTTTTAATAAGAAACATAAATAGTTATTTACTATACATACCATATACGAGAGAAACATATACAGGGTGTTGTTTTGGTCAGTGACATCCAACTCAGGGATGATAATATGAGTTATGCTTATTATATAAAAAAAACTTTTCTTTAAATGCTGAGCAAGTTTTATACCTAAAACCTCTTCACAACATTCAATAAAATTACAAAACTAATGGAAAAACTCGCACCCTAGCGCGTAGCTAGCGCTTATCTACGAAATACTACGCCGTAGCTAGAAAGCTTCGAAGAGGCTACCTGGTGTTAGTAGTTTTAATTCGGTTACTGTACCGCATAAAAAAATGATTTAGTGTGTTTTTTCCATTTCAGAAAAAAAATATTTTTTTGACATCAGTATCGTTTGTTCAACCACCCCTGAGTCGCTCGTCGCTGACCAAAACAACACCCTGTATATATATAGATCTAGGTACGTATTGCGATGCAGTTTTGATAGGTAAGCGGCTCTAATATTATTATGATAAAACAACATATAATATATTAATAATAGTAAGAGGAAATAAATGTAAATTTCAGTAATTTTATAATATGATTATATTGATAATATTCGTTTACTCGTGAGTCGGAATTGAGCTGCCTGGAAATTGAACAGCTAAATTTGGATCGCAATGAGTCCGCTGTTTTATAGATATTTTCTAGTTTTATGCGTTAGCAACATAAGAACAAGTAGGCAGTGCATCTCAAAATTGAAAAACAAGAAACCAACTATGATAAAAACCGATTCCTGGCCTATGGAGCTCCTAGCGCGTCATCAAGAAACCTTTAGGGAGGCCAATGACGGGACAAACACGTCATTAGATTAACTTAGTTAATTGTTAACTTATACGTAATTGCGACAAATAAACCTTTTACTATTATTAATATTCCAGCCATTTTAGTATTTTGAAATATGATTATATTGATAATATTGAACGGCTAAAGTTGGATTGCAATACGCCCGCTGTTTTATAAATATTTTCTAAACTTCTTTTACAGTTTTAGAGATAACAGTTTTTGAGTTTTATGCGTTTACAACATAAGAACAAACAAGCAGGCAGCTCGCCTCCACAGCTTCGGCTTGCTGTACCGCTCCAGCTCGCACGGAGCCTGAGATCTGCTACAGTGGGCGAGGGCTACTCTCCCTCTGAGCCTCCGGCTTTTGAATTGCAGTAAAGGCCCACGCAGAGTTTCCTACCAACTTTAAACTGAATTAGGGCGTTACTTTCACCTAATATCACAATATTTATGGCAGCAAAAAATAACAAAGGGCAAATTATTTTGCGGTTGTTGAAATAGTGCTATATCTCAAAAACTTCGATTTCGTTCGAACCAATTTTTTGGTGATCATGTATGTATCAAAGTTGGATGAGAGGGTGACACACTCCACCGTAGGTTGGAGTTAAATTATTATTCATACAGAATACACCTACCCACTTAATTTCAGATGTGTTATGCTCATAGTTTGAAAATAAATTTGCTATAGCATCTGTAATAGTTGAAGATTGATGGTCGAAGTGATGGCACCGACTCCAAAAATAAATTGTTTGCATAAAATGGATTCCTTTACTTGCAATGGTTAAGAGTTTATTTAAGACTTTTTAGTGCATTTTGGTTTTGAAGTCGGTTTTTACTTTTTTTTTAAGTTAATTTTATTTCTTCATTTTTAGAGATTACAAGAGAGGGGGGGAGTAGCACCTTATGACTCTGTTTTTTAAGAAGCTACAAACTACCTATCATAAGTTCTGTTATTATAAATACTGAACTCCTAAGCGTTAAGGAGTTCTACTATCAGCACGTCAGCATTAAGATTCTAGTAATTAAACACTTTAAGTGCCTTAAAAGTTTGAGGATTTCCCTCGATCACACCAAGATCTCGTCATCAGATCCCAAATTGGCAACAATGGGACCCAACTAGAAGGTAGTCTTTCTAGGTAGGCGAACGACTGAAATATGAGGTAACATACATACAAAAAGAAAAAAAACATTCAGTCGACTTGATAATCTCCTCCTTTTTTGAAATCGGTTAGAAATTATGTTTAATTTTGACGTAGTTTCAAGGTAATTCCCGTATAGTGCCAAAGAATAGTAATAGTACATAGTGCCACCAACTTAACCATAAAATTATTATCCCTTTGGAATAGAACGACAAAAGCGAGATGTCACTAGCAGCAAACTGTGTGATAAAAAGAGATGGGTAGCAGAACCATTTTTGTCAGATGTCAAACAGTTGACCGCCCCGCAGAAGCTCGCTGAAAATTACGTGCATTTGATTTTTTATATTTAAAAGTGAAATTTTTTATATTTTGGAGAAATAATGCGTCTGAAACATGGTGACTTGATCGGTGATTGATTATTATGCATAACAGCGGCATAACCCCAACAAATAATCATTTAACAGGTAGATTAGTCCGCTTTGGTAATGCGCTTCAAATTTAAAGTACGCAGTTTGATTATTCCATTCTACAAAAGTTAATTTACGTTAATATTAATTTTATGAACTTAACTGAAGAATGGCTAAAAATAGTACTACAGTTGACACTTTGAAAACGTCATTGCTGCCGGTACAAGTCAGAGTGGCCATTATTGGTATTCAATAATTTTCGGAAGCACATGCACAAATCAACATGGTCTAGGCATTCAAATAAACCTTAATAACTAATATTCTATTAACTTTCTGTTAATCATATTGAAATAAACCTTGTTTAATAGCCTAGTCTAATCTAATAGTAAACTTTTTTTTATCTAATAGTGAAATTTTTCGAGTAAGCAGAAGTGTCAGGAGAGTCTGAGGTGGATCCACGGATTATAAACTTTAAGTTTTCAACAATGTGTATAAAAAAATGTTGTATTGTTTAAGAAAAACAAAATCAAAACAGCCAATTTTCAAAAATAAAGTTAAGATTGAAATTTGTATGAGTATTCCTCTTCTAGTAAGTTTCTTTTTTTTTTAATTTAACTTTATCAAAAGGTTTATATCAGATTAGTAAGGCAATTAAAGTAAGTTTGTTTTAATGTGTAGGTGTCTTGAAATAAACTTTATAGAATTCAGACCATGTTGATATGTGTATTATTGTGTTAACCCCATTTTTTGGTCTCCTTATTTTCAGCGCTGATACTATAGCGACCAAGGAGGCGAAATTTAAAATAGGTAACATTTCCATTTTCTTAAGCCCTAAAGTACTACTTAATAGAGAATGCCATTCAGCGTTAATCCCACCGTTCGGTTGTGTAATGAAGTTAAATAAGCACATGTTAATAATTTATCATAATGTAGTTACGGGAGTATAAGAAACCAGAAGTGTTCATTTTTGTAAAGAAAACGGAAACCGTTTTCGATCGTGCCGCCATTTTGTCATTATTTAGATAAGTTGGTGGCACTATCTTATAAAATTGTCTTTATAAATTAAATTGAGAGAAAACTAATTTTCGCACGGCCTGTTGTATGATGAGGAATTGTGGCATGCTCAGATTAAGTGGATACAATATCCTGGTAAATGATTTCAGCACCAGAAAGATAATAGTAACGTTTGTAGTACATTTTACAACGTATTAAATAAATAATACCACCTTGTGATTTTCACTCGAACATAGGCCTAGCTGGGTCTGCATAAAATATATCTACATATACTTCTTTCTCGACAGCTGCCGTGGTGTTGTGACTAAGCAGGTTAGTTTCAAAGTGTTGCCGCTCTGAGGTTATGGGTTCGATTACGGTCGTGTTAAAGTAAAAATCATTTAAATATAAATCATGTACCATCAAATTACCTTTTTGAGGTCAATTCACTTTCTTCTTATGCAGTTTCCTCGTAAAAGTTATTACGTAATGACCATAAATAAATAAAGCTCAGGGTTGAAACATTTGTTCTATTCTATATTGATATTTTTTATTTCACCGGAACACTAAAGCGGCACTGAGGAGTCCATAAGCTACAGAATGAGACACCATACAGATACTAGAGTCGCCACACCACTCTTAGGATTATATTTTACCAAGACACCGTAGAGCGCACTATACTCGTAATAGTAAAGTAGCGTTGGTGACTGGTTGCGTTGCGCCGCCGTGGTTTCCTGGTTTAATATTTTTTCTATGTTTAATATAGCCCTAAAGCTGCTTCTCCCACTGTGTTGAAAAGATAACTTTGTTACAAAATTTATCTTTACTTCTAAATATTCTAATTTTATACAGCTGAATAGAATTTGGTTGTTTAAGTTATTTCTAAACAGAAACTACTAATGATGAAATTAGAAAAACCATGTTTGTGTTAGATAGCTGGCATTATATAACTTCAATAACTAAGCACTATACAAAGAAGAATCCTCTGAATGTTTTTTTTTTTTTTTTAATTTAGGTGACACCGTGACTGTAGCGTAATATTGTGGTGTCCTCCAAAAACAACTTAAAATATAGACCAGAACTGAAAATCTTACGTGCAGATAAAGGAAACGCTACGGTTATAATGGATACATCAGATTATAAACTCAAAATATCTACAGTTGCTGTCGGTCGAAACAACCTACAAACATGGAAAAACAGATCAAACGAGCGAAATATTAAAGAAAACCCGCTTACCTAGTAAAAAAAACATAACGATAGTGAAAGTCTCTACGCTAAGGATTTGGTGCCAACATGTGCAAAACCACCTAAACTGTATGGGCTGCCTAAAATACACAAAACCAATGTTCCTTTTCGTCCTATTGTAAATCAGATTGATTCCCCAACTTACAAGCTGGCGAAGCATGTAGCGAAAACACTTTCTGTACTACGAGGAGGAGCTACGGCACATGTTACGGATTCCTATGTCTTCATAAGCCAAATCAAGACCTTGTAATTGGCAGAAAACGAAAAAATGGTTAGTTTTTATGTACAGTCCCTAATAACAAGTTTACCAGTGAACGACTGCATTGAAATTAGCAAAAGGAAGTTAGTTGAATTGGATATGCCCATAGAATATGCAGAACTATTAGAGCATTGCTTAACATCTGGCTATTTATTATGGGACGGTGAATACTAAATACAAATTGATGGTGTAGCGATGGGTTCCCCAGTTGTTGCTGATATCTTCAATGAAGATTTGGAGGCCACAGCTTTGAACACATCACCTTTATCACCAAGGTTTTATAAACGGTACGTACATGACACCTTCACAATATTACCTACTGATAAAGTTTATATATAACCATCATACCCTATTCATCCAAAAATACAATTTACTAAGTATGGAAATTGAGGCAAACAATAAATTAGCTTTCTAAGACGTTTTACTTAATTGGAATTCTAATAACACTCTTAGCCACATAGTTTTTAGGGTTCCGTAGCCGAATGCAAAAACGGAACCCTTATAGTTTCGTCAAGTCTGTCTGTCTGTCTGTCTGTCTGTCTGTCTGTCCGTCCGTATGTCACAGTCATTTTATTCTGTAACTATAAGCATAACACTATTGAAATTTGGTTGGAAGATGTATCCTGTTAACCGCTTACCGATTCTCATACAAAAAATAAAAAATAATGACATTTAAGGTGGGGGGCTCCCATACATGAAACTATAACCAAAAAAAAATTTTTTAGTCAAACCCATTCGTGTGGGGTGTCTATGGATAGGTATTTTAAAATGACATGCAGGTTCTAAAACCATTTTCTTTTAAAGTCTAACGTTTCATAGCTAGACGCTTCCAAAGTGGTAAAATGGGCGTCCCCCCTATCTAACTTCTAAACCAGGTAAGTGTAAATTTTGAAAAAATATATAATGTAGATCTTAACAAATACTTTCAACGAAAATTGGTTCGGACGAGATCGAACGAGTAGTTTTTGAGATATAGCATGTTTTCATCAACCGCAAATATAACTTTGTACTTCATACAAACACTATGAAAAACAAAGTTATATTTGCAGTCAAAAAAATATTGTGGTATTTTACTAAGTAGAAGTAAGTGGATTCCCTAATTTAGTTAAAGTTGGCACGGGAACCCTCAGTGCGCGAGTCCGACTCGCACTTGGCCGTTTTTTTTAGAAATGCCACCCATACAGATAAATATCTTAATGGTGCATCTCACCATCATCCTTCACAGTTAGCTACCGTGGGCAAAACTTTGTTTCAAGGAACGTGGCGCATCTGTGACGACCAACACCTGGCTGCTGAACTTCAGTATGTAAGGAAGGTACTACGGACAACCAGCTTCCAGTACCACGTCGTTGCAGACCCCGTACCAGTGCCAAAAATTTCAACAGCGAAGATGGTAGGAAAATTCCACCAGCATGGGATCCAGTGCTTGCAAGGACCTAAGCTAGACCACTCACTGCAAGATCACAAGACACAGTTAGTACTTACTTGCGTGGATAGGAACGTTAATTAATATTATTGGGTGACGGTAGCGTAAATTTTTCAAAACTCTGTAAATGTCAAAAAACATCTTAGTCTACCCGTGACCACGAACGCTGTTAAGTGTTCGAATCGTCGGGATAAAATTTAATAAACTCGCGAAAAGTTAATCTGTTGAAAAGTGTTTCAATTCAATGAGTAATATTCGCGTAAACTTCAGAAACAAGTATGACAAGATTTACTTAAATATTGCAACTTAGCGCAGGTACTCGATGTGAAAACTTTAAAGCGTCTTACGAAACGTCGCGTCAACGACATATTCTGTAAATACCACGAGAGTATTTTACAAATTAGAAAGATAATGAAGTTTTTAGTGTAGTTATTGCTTGTCAGCTTTAAGATCATTCAATGGCCATATTGGCAAGGTCGAACAAGCGATAAGTATGCAGACAAAAACAGGACCTTTCTATTATCTTTTTATCTACCTGGAACTGCCACGTAAGCGACCCGAGCACCGTTTGGTATAGCCTGCCAGATTTGTATGGAATACATTGTGTGAAGGCTTAGTAATAACTATTTTTTACAATTACTCGAACAACGAGGATTTAAGGTAGGACTATCAAACACTGAGTAACGAATCTTACAAATGGCACCAAGTATAAATTATACTGAGTCCCTTTGTTAGAATGTAACATAGATTTCTTAAGAAAACTTGTATGCCTTTAAGAACTAATAAAGATATTATATATATATATAAGACTCGAATGCTATGCTAAGACACCCTAAACAAACCGCAAGACAGCTTGTCCTCCCCGAAGCCTTACGTCGCTTTAAGTAGCGACGGGAAAATCTTTGACTGACAAAGCCATACAATAAAAGGGGTAGATTCACGGGGAGCAGCGCATAAACAATAAAACTCATTATTCCCTTACACATCTGTTAAAGTGAAGATGACTGATTGCATGATTCTGCTAATGTCAGTTTATTTTCTATCATGCTACGTGATGGCGTTAACATTTTTTAAGGAAAATTATTGTTTGATACTATAACCAATTTATTAAACCAAAAA
>CAWUPE010000629.1:0-29716 GCA_963924145.1 Pyrausta purpuralis
TCTCTAGTGTCTCTATCCTGTCATCTAAGTAAATCATATGTTTCTTATCTTGTTGTCTTTCCTCCTCCAGTTTTTTAATTTTGTCTATAGCTACATCGTATTTGTCGGAGATGAACTGCAATGCGGCACTCAACTCATTATTTTGCTGTTTGATTTCACTGAAACGTTGCTCAATCGATTCTGTAAGTGATGAGAATAGGCCTCTCATCTCAGTCTTTAGCTCATCGATATTTTCATCCTCTCGTTTCCGTTTTGACCCACCACAGCTCCGTTCAGGCTGGGTTTCTGACTCAAAAGGTTGTTGCGGTGCACTTCCGGTACTGATTTTTGATGTAACGGGGAGCGGCAGGGGAGCCCTTGCCTTTGACGGTGGGTGGCGGTGAGCGTTTAAGCGGCATAGTTTTGTGAGAATGTACCAGGCAGACAGAACTCAGAGAAGTTGGCAAAATTTAACTCAATTTAAAAAAAATAAAAATGCAGATACCTCTTTTCTTAGTCGTAGCAATGCTCGATGTACCAGGAGCGCAGCGGGACACAGAGTTATCTTCGTAGCACCAAGATCGTTCATTCGTAGCAATGTCGTAGCAAGCTCGTAGACATGCTACGGCGCTCGGAGCGTGAAGGGGCGGGGCTTATGAGCTACGACTGTATCAGGCGCACGCACATCGCGACCTCCTTACATCTCATGCACTCCTATTTTGTGACGCCGCAATTATTTTTATAAAATGTTTATTTAAATGATTTTAAAAAAAAGACAAAAAAGTACAGAATAAGCGTGCACTCTTGGAGCGGTCCGAGGGGGAAGGAGAACAACAAGGACGGATAATATCTGATTTATTGGTAGTAAATTAGTTTATTTAAAATATTAACAGATACATTAATAGGTGGGCCGCCAGTGTGAGTTCCGACGGTCCTGGATTCTGCTTTGTAGGTCACTGACGTGTTCGTAGTTGTAGAATGTAAGGTGCTACCTCGTACAATTTATGAAAAACATATAAGTTTCGGGTTGGCGAACAATATTGAATCCAAGTTCAAGCAGTCAACTTTTTCTCTGGGAACAGCTGAGTGACTGGGAAGGTACCTGATGCTTTGCATAGCATTTGATGAGCCTGAAATAATTCCACCAGCATCATCATCTATTCTTTTGTCAAGGGAAGGTGGACTTTTTGCTGTGGCTGAAAGAAGTAAATAAAACAAATCAGTATAACATGAAAACAACTGGTATTTAAGCAAAGGATATTGGCCAAATCTCTATAGAAACTCTGCACACTTTGCGGCAGCATGCGTCTTTACAAAATGTTTGGATAAAATATATAATGAAAGAATACACACAAAAAATATTTTTGATAAATAATAATCAGGTTTTACAAGGCATTCAATGGCAGATTAGGCATTTTGAGGTTATGTTTTGTGATTGCAGAGTTAATACACCTCACCTTCATTCATTTTGATACATTCAGAAGGTAATTGTTATATTTTACTAAAGTAATTCAATACTTAATTACTTAGTTACCCTTAAAATACCAGTACAATTATAATTCAAATAAGATTTTTAAAATATAAACTACTAAGACGCAATCTGGACCCGGCTTTGGTCAATATCCTTCAAAAACAGTAAACGATTTGTTTGTGAAAGTACAATTGATATACTCACTGCACTTATTTTATGGAAATAAAGTCCTCCTTGAATACATTGTTTACCAGCTGGACACATTGTTTTTTCTAGGCAATCGGACTGATAGCATTCTGAAAAGTTTGCGCCGTGCGTTTGCGAAAATAAACTGGGACGATTACTTTCTAATTCTATTTATTTTCAATCGGTCGTATTGAATTTTAACATTTAAAAATAGGTACTTTTTACGATAACAAGTATTAATTTTCAATCAATTAACGTAGGTATGATGTCAATCAATCAACTGTCTGTCAGAGCTCAAAAAGTTCCGTTTGACGTAAAGTCTATGCATGCTTCACATGATATTTTTACCCAAAAATAGAACATGTATATAATTAGGTACATAGCAATAAAAATAAATATTATTTTAACATATTATATAAATATTATTCTTGGTGTATCATAATGACGACAAATATCGTGAAAACGTTGGAGCGACGTAATTGAGAGTGTTTTGTTAAACTGCGTAATTCGAAACGTGAGGGAGGGCTTGGATAATGTGGCCTATCTTCTGTTAACTGGAGTTAAGCAACACCTATCTGTAATATAGAAACTGTCTCTTAACGTCGATAGCTGGTGACAACAGTTCGAGGATAGCTATCTATCTTTGATCTTAGTTTGCATATAGGGAACGGCCGTAAGAATACGATGTATAAAAAGACCCAGATTAAGGAATTTACTTTTAAAATAACTAACGTATTTGTTAGTTATTTAATACGGAGGATTTGTTCTTGTTTTTTTATGTATAGTCCATGTGTTTTGAGTTTTTTTCCTCATTTCCCGTCCCAGCGTGATGTTTTATAGCCTACAGCTTTGCTCCAAAAATAATCTATCCAACACAAAAATATTTTTTCGAAACAGTCTAGTAGTTTCTAATATTCGCACGATTAAACAAACAATTACACTCACACACAGTACACAAAAACACTCTTAAGATTTATAATTTATAGTTTAGTGAAGATGGAAATCTTATGAACTTACTTGAACGTATTAAAAAAAACATCTATCTCTCTAAGCATATTAAGTGACCAAGTAATAAATAAAATTTCGCTGTAGCATATTATCTTCCAGACTTCCGTATTTGTCTGACTTCAAGTAGTTTCGTTCACCAAACTTTTCTTGATGCGACAAAGCAAACCCAATCTATAAGCGTGGCAGCTGCTCGCATAGTGTCGGTTCACTGTCGATATTTTTCTTTACAGTACACACACCTAATTATTAGAATGTGATGTGATATGATGCTCACTGTTGATTTAAATGCAGTTCAAAATGGCGCTGCGAAATCATGCCCAAGCAACTAGCTACCTGGTGATAGCCTGTACATTCTTTATCAGGTTTGCCACCAAATTGTTTTTTGCTTGACGAGTAGGTATTACCACCTTTTCAGTGCAGTTCCACATATGCGTCGGTGGCAAAATCTAGTGCAGCTTACCATGACTATACAAAGAAGTTATTCATGTAGGTCATGCTGATGTAAAATAGCGATAATATCGGGTTTTAGAAATTCATTTTCTCAATAAAAATTACAAAGTTAATTCATTTACTGAGAAAACACAATAAACATAATACTTAAAATTAAATTTAAAGAACAAGCGCACTTGACATAAAATGCAAACAAAAACTTAAAGATAAAGATAGGTAGTTCTACATTACGAGCCGGGTAGCATTTAATAGAACGCCTTCGCCCTGTTGTTATTTACACAACACAAAGCAACCAGCACCGAGCATCAAGAAATCTTTATAAAGAATCTCAAACGCAACAGACAAGAGATGTATATACTCACTACTTCTCAGAAATGAGGAGAATACGTAGCTCTTCAAATCAGTAAGCTCACGTGGTAATGGGCAAGGCACATAGCGCAAAGAACTGTTGGACGATTTCATGAAGGCTGTTGGAGCAGAAAAGTTCTAGATTCGATCAAATCCACGGCGTTGCGCTTTTGGTCGAATCTAAAAAAATACTGCTACTGCATTTGCGTCTGCGTCTGCTGGTCATCTACCTTAAAAATGGACAGGTGATCTTGAAAAGATCGCAGAATCACACCGGATTCAAACCAATGCAATCAGCCTTTCAGCAGTGGACGTCTTTTAGTTGGCATTGATGCTGATGTAACACACCCATAAAGAAGGCATCCATCCGCCTTTTGGTCTGCTGGTACAACAAAACGCCAAAGATTTTCGATATAACTAGCCGTCACTAGTCAACACTATGCCCACTAATTGGATGTCGCGAACTCGTAAGAAACACCGCAAGAGGGAGTCTGTAATTAATTTACGACTTTCTTCCGCCTGCGTCGATTGGTTCAATAAACTCGCGATTTGTCAACTGGCTCGTGTATTTGATTTGTTTTTTTTTTCTATAAAAGTACACTTGAAAGAGCAAAAATATTTGTTTTCTTTACAGCAGTTCGTTCACTGTAACAGAACTTCATGTTTTAGGCGAGACGAGTTTGATCCCTCTCATTGCAAAATAGTTTATTTAGGTACTCGACATTAGAGAATGGTCATCTAAACGAGTCGGTATGTTTTACATTCTTGGTAGCCCAACATAGTGCTTTAATCTAATCTGACATTAAGTGACAAGGATGTCTAAGTTGGACCATTGTTTCACTGACTAGTCACAGCTTATTTACGCTCTTTCTTAAAACATCCAAATTTAGCATCGAATTCCACTCTATTTCCACTCTATTGCCGTACGACTGACTAGGGGGGTAGATGCAAAATTAAATTGTTTGGTGCCTTTTGCTGATTATTCTGATAAATCGACGACTCGTAGATAGTAGTAAAGACTGCGACCGTGTCCTGTGTTATAAAGCTTATCTTAATATCACTACTAATGACGGAGTTAATTAGCCATTAATTGATTCCACGATGACGCCTAAACATAAACCTTATTCAAATTCACGTTACGGCCCGTTTTGTTCATTTAGACAAAGGAAGACAAGATAAGCCGGTTCAATCACACAAATGTATCTAGGAATTTAAATTTAATCATTCGTCTACAAATAACCACTTCTATCTTCTAAAAAAACCGACAAAGTGCGAGTCGGACTCGCTTACTGAGGGCTCCGTGCCAACTTAAACTGAATTAGGGAATCCACTTACTTTCACTTAGTACAATACCACAATATTTTGTTGATAGCAAATATAACTTTGTTTTTCATAGTGTTTGTATGAAGAACAAAGTTATGTTTGCGGTTGTTGAAAATGTGCTATATCTCAAAAACTTATTGTTCTTCATGATTAACTACCAAAACTAAATGCTAATCTTGGATTCCTAAAAAGATGCAATCTGCCAGAAACAAATAATTTGTATATGCTATAATTATTATGTTTCAGTTTATAAAGTTCTTTTTAGTTATTTTCTCAAAAAAGATATAAACTTTATATTGCACCCATATAAAAATGTCCTTATTTCCTGATGATTAAAAGCTGTATTTAAAGACAGTGATATAAAATTCTTTACGTCCTGGCTGTTCCTTCCTCTACCATGGTTAAACGCCATCGCAGTCTTTACTCTAATCTATTTAAAGACCTTAAACATTAAATGGGCGTTCACAAAGGCTCTTTGATGCAGCGGGGGCCGTTTAAGGGTGTATCAGCTGAGGGGAATACTACTGAAGGTGGTTTGTTGCTGCTAGAGGTGATATAAATCAAGCTATTTAACGGTTATTTAACGGAAAGGTTTTTTAAAATATATCACTGCCACATTTTTTAGGGTTCCGTAGCCAAATGACAAAAAGCGGAACACTTATAGTTTCATCGAGTCTGTCTGTCTATCCGTCCGTTTATCACAGACACTTTATACTGAAACTATTAGTATTACACAGTTGAAACTTAGAAGATAGGTGTATCCTGTTAACTGCTTAACGATTCTCATACAACAAATAAAAAATAATGATATTTAAGGGCTCCCATACAAGAAACTAAAACCTAATTTAATATTTTTTGTCAAACCTATGCGTGTAGGGTGTTTATGTAATGTCATCGAGGTTACTAGAACCATTTTCTCTAAAAGTCTAACGTCTGAGAGATAGACGCTTCCAAAGTGGTAAAATGGACGTCCTCTATCTAACTTTTGAACTAAGCGATTGTTAATTTTCAAAAAAGTACATAATTTAGATTTCAAGAAATAGTATCAATAAAAATTAGTTTGAACGAGATCGAACTAGTATTTTAATAACAATTCATACTAATACAATGAAAAACAAAGTTATATGTGCTGTCAACAAAATATTGTAATATTTTAGCTAAGTTGGTTAACCTTATAGAGGTGGCCACCAGGGAGAGCAGGATGAGAGTGAAGGTAGCGGGGGAACTCTCGGACGAATTCGCGGTCGATACCGGTCTTAAACAAGGGGATGCCCTGTCACCTATGCTGTTCAACTTAGTGCTGGAATTTGTGCTCCAAAAAGTGTTGGCACTAGATTCAGGGCTGCAACTTAACGGGCAGCATAAGGTGATAGGGTACGCAGATGACCTTGTCTTATTAGGGAAAGACCGCGTACAGGTGGTAGAGGCGGCGAGAGTTCTGGAGGAAGAGGCGAAGACTGTAGGCCTCAGGATCAGCCACAAAAAAACAGAATATCTCCACATGAAACGCCGCAAATATATCAGCGCTAAAAGAGAAGACCTGCTTGTTGGAGATACTAAGTATACTGGAGTGGCAAAATTTAAATACCTGGGCTGCATTATTACGGACACCAACACCAGAGCGGAGGAAATTGACATGCGAATTCAAAACGCCCTTCGTTGTAGTGCAGCCCTGCATAAAGTTTTGGTGTCAAAGCTTCTAAGTAGGCAGACGAAAGTCCGTATCTATAAGACCGTCATCAGACCAATGCTTATGTACGGCTGTGAGGCTTGGACACTAACACTTAAAGAGGAGGATAAACTTTTGGTGGCGGAAAGGAAAATACTCCGTAAGATCCTGGGTCCAGTACAAAGGGAGGATGGAAGCTGGCGAGTCCGAAAAAACGCAGAGATTGAAGAACTAGTGGCTGAGCCAAATATTCTCGGCGAAACTAAAGCTCACCGCCTCCGATGGCTCGGCCACTTGTTCAGAATGGGGGAGGATCGAGGGGTATTGAGAGCCTATCTGGGACAACAGAGTGGAAAGCGCCCAGTTGGTCGTCCCAGATATCGCTGGAGGGACATGGTGGAGGCTGATCTGCGTGAGCTCGGGATTGAGGACTGGTAAGAGATTGCGCAGGACAGAGACCGGTGGAAGTCTCTCGTTTCGGAAGCCAAGACCCACTTTGGGTCGCTGGACCTCGATAGTTAGTTAGTTATTTTAGCTTAGTGGAAGTAAGTGGAGTCCCTAATTCAGTTAAAGTTGGCACGGAACCCTCGGTAGGCGAATCCGACTCGCACTTTGCCGGGTTTTTAACAAAACAACAAGAAAGACTGTTTAAAATACATCAAAACCCACTTTTTTTTGTGTATGACCTTGTTGTGTAAATATAATGTCATTAAAATTCAATTTGGTGAGTTCTCAATAATTTAAAGGTTGTAATGGATGTGGTTTACCCGACATTAATAATCTTTCTTCCCAGTAATAACTTACTTATCAAACCGTTTTACCTAGAAATGTGTACGCTCGTAATGTTTTTTTTAATTATTAATCATTTGAACCTCTAATTACTTTTTGAGTGAATTATCCGTAATACTTTTAATATAAATTGCACTTGTAAAGAGCGACTTTGGCTGTGACAGACGAGGAAACGAGCCCCGTGTCATACACTGTTCGAGCGTTGCTAACCAAAGTTGCAGTTTGATTCCATCCAAAACAATTTTCTTTGAAAGTATTTGTTAATATCACATATTTTTTCCAAAATTTATGTTCGCTTAGTTTAAAAATTAGAAGGGGGCATTTAACAGTACACGTATACAGTATACCAAATTACAACAGTATGATGCTTATAGTTACAGAATAAAGTGGCTGTGACATACGGACAGACAGACAGACTTGACGAAACTATAAGGATATCGTTTTTGCCATTCGGCTACGGAACCCTAAAATATTTTTGAAAAATAAAGTCCATATATCGTAAACCATGATGCATATTCAGCGACATGTTTACTGTAGCCAATCCGCATCCGCAGGTGTGAGTAAGGTTAAACTGTAAACGCCTCGATATGACATGGTGTCGTAGTCATTAATTTAAAGGTTTATTGACCTGGTTTGTGGCAAAGGTCACGAGATACAGCTAGATTAAGAGTAGTAGCTATCAAGTAATATCAAAATAAAAATAATGATAACTGAGGGGAAATCCCAAATATGAAACTAAAATCGAAAAAAAAACAGCCAATGTAAATTTTGAAAAAAAGTTGTAACAAAAACTACTAGTTCGATTCGAATTTTTGATGAAACAAAAATTCGAATCGAACTAGTAGTTTTTGAAATTATAGCACATTTTCAACAAACCCAAACATAACTTTGATCTTTATACAAACACTATAAAAAAACAAAGTAATATTTGCTGTCAATAAAATATTGTGTTATTTTAGCTAAGTGGATTCCCTAATCCAGTTAAAGTTGGCACGGAGCCTTCAGTACGCAAGTCCGACTTTCATTTAGCTGGATTTTTCATGACACTACCAATTTAGGTTCTGGTTAAAAGCAGCCAAACCCTTACTTAGTCCGTGTTTAATCTCTACCAACGTTAACGAGTGATACGGAAAATCGCACGCGACAGTGAGGCAGCGACCAATCCCGATAGCGGTAGGTATTACATGACGTAAAACGGGCGTCATTCTGTATCTTCAAGTATAATGGTATGACCGGTGTAAGCGCTCAAAGAGCATATAAAATGGCGACGGGCGCACTTATATAACACAGCACGAGCTAGTCCGAGCAGCTTATTACTCATCGTCACCATAGCGAAAATATTGCACAGATTTAGTGCACAAACTTATTTTTGTCTTATTTTTTGTGTAACTTAGACATAAATAATCTTATAATATAGATTTTTTTTCTCATTGTGACATTTAAATTATATAAAAACTGACATAAGGCTATAATAAGAATGTAATTATTTAGACGTTTCAACTGAAATTAATGAATGTGGATTGTATTATTTTTTCTTCATATTTGTATGCTATTCCTGTAGCCTAACATGTGACTCAAATTATGTAACAACCATCTTTTTATACCATGTTTGATGCAAATAAAAATGATTATGATTATGAAAGGTGGACTAAATGCTAAAGCATTATCGGCCGGTCAAACCTTTAGGTCATGCGGAAACATGGCAACGGGTGCAGTGTAAAGCTTCTAAAGAAAGTACGAACATATTAACAATTATCCTGTATGTATATATACTGTTAGCAACCCCGGAGTAACGGCAACACTACGGGGCTATATAAACCGAAGCAGACCAACGAGCGCCCTCTTTTTCCGTCGGCGTGCGCTCTGTTAACATCGGACTAGGACCGTGTATATTGTTTTCTAATTTTTCTGTTTGAATTCCTGTAAATATTTTAATAAATCGATACTGAGTTTATTTTTGTGTGTAAATCGTTGTTTTTTTTAATCAAATCTGATCTTAAAAGCTAAGATCAGAAGTGGGATCGTGTGCCTTTAAGGCCGTTATAGCCATTTCTGATTCTTTTTCGCGATCATGTCGGGTAGAAAACGTGCACCACCGCGAGAGCGCCCGCCGTCGCCTGCCTCTCATCCAAATTTAGGGAGTCTAGCGGTGACCATGGACGCCATTCTCAACCGTTTGGCAACGCTGGAGCAACGCGTGAGCATCCCTGCCGGTGCAGCATCGCAGCCCGAGCTGACCACAGGCGAGGACGCGGGTAGCGAGGCCCTGACTCCATTGCCTGTCCCAGCGGTCCCCGAGCTGGCCCCGGCCACGCCCTGCGAGTCTACGAGCATCGCCAGCAGCGTGTCATCGGCGACGGACGTCACGGAGCGCCTCATAGACGCTCTAAAAGCTGTAACCTCGGTGAGATCCAACCATTATTATATTTCCGATTTTGATCCGAATATTCATGACGTCAGTGCGTGGTGTGACGAGGTTGATCGTGCCCAATCGCAAAACCAGTGGGACGAGAAAGAATGTTTAGCCCGCGTGGGTCTTTCATTAAAGGGCGACGCACGCTCCTGGTTGCGCGATTGGTCAAGTAACGACCGTACTTGGTCAAACTTTAAATCCGAACTTAAGGCGTTGTGTCCGCGGCGTGTTGACGTCGCGAATATACTTTTTAATGTGATGTGTACTGAATCTGACAAATACTCCACATACGCAGACTATGCACGAAAGTCTTTGTTAAAATTACGTGTTGTGAAAGGATTAAGTGACGATTTGTTGTGCGCCATCATTATACGCGGCATAAAGGATCCCCAGATCCGCGCGGCTGCCACTAACGCGAAGTTAACCCCTGATACTATTGTGGAGCATTTGTCAATTTATACAAAACCAAATCGCTCAAGTGCCAGTGTTTCCGAGAACCACGCGCGTAGCTACGGATCGAAGTTTAATTCTTCGTTTAATCGTAAACGCTCAGCTTTGAACAGTGACGTAACGTTATCGTGTTTTAATTGCAAACAGACGGGGCATAAAAGTAAATTCTGTCCTAAACGACCAAAAGCCGAGCCTAGCATTCCTGACTCAAACAAATTTAAAACTACCCACGAATCTATTAATTTTACTCCTCCGTCAAAGATTGTGTGTACATTTTGTAAGAAACCGGGTCACACTGAGGCAAAGTGTTTTGCTAAGGAACGTTCCGAGCCGCGTAACAAAGCGAATTATAACGGCCGTAGTATGCGGGATACCTACGGATGTGCTTATTGATAGCGGTTCGAGCATTTCTCTAATTTCAAATGATTTGGTAAAACATTTTGCGTGTCGAATGCAAGCGTGTGTTCAGATTTTACGTGGTTTGGGTGGAGTCGAGATGCGTTTTGATTATTATGTAACATTGCCAATTGAGTTTAGTGACGTTCCTCTTGAAGTAGATTTTTATGTCGTACCCCGCGACTACCTTAGTGCACCCGTACTTGTTGGTACCGATGTTTTAAATAGGCGAGGCATAGCGTACATAAGAACCGGTGAATGCCAACGTATAGTTAGAAACAGCCCGTGTGTGAATTACGTGACGAATAGTGAACCGACTGTGCAAGTAGATTCGCTCAAAACCTCACTCCGTGGGGATGAAAAATTAAAACTTGGTGCCGTGCTTAACAAGTACTCAAAGTACTTTTTGAGTGGTACAGCGACGACCACAGTAACAACCGGAGAAATGCACATTCGGCTCACTAGTGATGAGCCCGTTAACTATAGACCGTACAAGCTATCCTATGACGAAAAACTGCGGGTGCGCGATATAGTAAGAGATTTGAAAGAAAAGGAAATAGTTCGCGAATCAGAGTCGCCATACGCGAGTCCAGTACTGTTGGTAAAAAAGAAAGACGGTACCGACAGGATGGTCGTTGATTACCGCGCCCTAAATAGCGTCACCGTCAAAGACCGGTACCCTCTTCCTTTGATCGAAGATCAAATTGACAGGCTTGGACGAGCTAAATATTTCTCTACCCTGGACATGTTGACTGGTTTCCATCAAATTAAATTGAATGAGGACTCTGTGCACCGAACTGCTTTCGTAACGCCCGAGGGGCACTTCGAGTATCTTAAGATGCCTTATGGTCTCGCGAACGCACCAGTAGTATACCAACGCATTATATCGGATACCTTGCGACCCTTCATTGATGCAGGTCAGGTCCTGGTCTACGTTGATGACGTATTACTTATGAGTGACAGTGTAATGGCCGGTTTGTCTTTGCTAGATTCTGTATTAGAAACCTTGACGAAAGCTGGGTTCTCAATAAATTTGCGAAAATGCGCTTTTCTTACTACCGAAGTGGAGTATCTTGGAAGGACAATCGGTAAGGGTCAGGTCCGGCCGAGCGTTCATAAGATAGATGCGCTAGTTAGATCTCCGATCCCTGGGACCGTGAAACAAGTGAGACAATTTCTCGGCCTGGCCGGCTACTTCAGAAGGTACATTCCTGGATACGCCACGAAGGTGGCTCCTATAGCCTTTTTGACTCGCAAAGATGTTAAGTTTGATTGGGGCGATGATCAGGAGCGCGCAAGGCAAGAAATCATTTCCATCCTTACCAGCGAACCCGCTTTATCAATATTTGACCCGTCCCTCGAAACCGAAGTTCATACTGACGCGAGCTCTCAGGGTTATGGTGCTGTATTAATGCAGATAGGGAAAGACGGACATCGACATGCGGTAGCGTTCTACAGCAAAGTCACTGTGGGTGCTGAACCCAGATACCACTCCTATGAGCTGGAGACCCTTGCTGTAGTCAAGACCTTGCAACATTTCCGCCATTATCTCGTTGGAAAACATTTTAAGGTAGTTACCGATTGCAACGCCTTAAAGATGACTCAGCACAAAAAGGATCTCTTGCCAAGGGTGGCACGCTGGTGGATATACTTACAGGATTTTGATTTTACACTGGAATACCGAAAAGGTCAGTTCATGCCGCATGCCGATTATCTTAGTTGGAATCCGGTTAATCTTTGCGTAGTACAGAGACCTCTTAACTGGGCCAGGGTAGCACAGGCCGCCGATGACGAAACGGTAACTTTGCTCGAAAAACTCGATTAGGGTCAGTTAGACAGTTCTAGGTATGTAAAGAAAAACGATCTACTGTATTATAAATACAACCCTATAGGTGAACAATCGAGACTATTGTGCTATGTGCCAAAGGGATTCAGGCTTAGTCTGTTACGTGTTTTTCATGACGAGCACGAGCATATTAGCATCGAAAAAGTTCTAGACTTGATATTAAAACATTTTTGGTTTCCAAATCTGCGTCAATTCGTTAAAAAATATATTGATCATTGTGTTGTATGTCTAACTCATAAAAAGGTCCCTCGTGCCCCTTTACAGCCTATTGTTTCTTGGACCAAACCTTCAGTTCCTTTCGATACCATTCATGTTGATGCACTTGGCCCTTTACCTGAATCAAATGGGTACAAATACGTTCTAATTCTAGTTGACGCTTTCACGAAGTATTGCTTCTTGTATCCTATGTATAGACAAGATAGTACAGAACTTAAGCGAGCGTTTACTAACGCTATTTCTATTTTTTGTACGCCGCGATTAATTGTATGTGATAGGGGCAGAATGTTCGACAGTGCCGAATTTAATGAGTGGGCAGCAAATTTTGGCATTCAGCTTCATTTCATTACGCCCGAAATGCACCATGAAAATGGTCAAGTAGAACGGTATTGTCGCACAGTTCTGAATATGGTTAGAATTGAAGTTAATCACAAACACGAGTCCTGGTCCAATGCGCTCTGGAAGATCCAGTTAGTGCTGAACACTAACAAACAAAAGACTACTCAGTGCTCAGCGCTTAATCTGCTAATCGGTACAGAGGCTACTACCCCTGCTATCAATGCTCTGGTCCGAGATATTACCGTGGACGGTTCGACGCCGAATCGTGAAGCGTGGCACGAATTACGCAGACAAAGGGCTGAAGAACGGTTGGCACGAAATCAGGCTGACCAAGATGCGCGTGTCAACAGATGTAGAAAGGCATCGCGAGCGTTTGCTGTGAGCGATATGGTTTTTGTAAAGAAGTCATCTCAAGCTACAAGTAAACTCGACAGTGGCACACGGGGTCCATATCGAGTCACCAGCTGCCTGCCTAATGGCCGCTATGAACTGCAGCTGATAGCGGGCTCCTATGGCAAGACTACTCAGGCAGCAGCAGAATACATGCTGCCCTGGGATGGTGAATGGACACCCGAGGCGTGTGCCGCAATTTTTGAATGTAAGCATGTGTTTTGCTATGTTTTATGTTCCCATGACTACGTTGTAGTGTGTTTTACGTTTAAGTGATGATTAAGTTAGTGTTACTATAGCGCTGTGTACATTATACTAATTTTAGAAGTGTCACATGTAAGTCCTGGAAGGCTTCGGCATAAGGCATTGAGTTCCATGTAAGGCTTTGGTAAGCATCGGACTATTTGCATAATGTAAGTCCTTGGTAGGCATTGAATGTTGTATTCGCTTCGTGTAAGGCCTTGGCAGGCATCGAAAGTTGAGTGAGTTCCGTATAAGGCTTTGGTAAGCATCGGACTCTGTATGTTTCGAGTAAGCCCTTGGCAGGCATCGAAAGTAGATAGATTTCCGTATAAGGCTTTGGTAAGCATCGGAATCTGTATGTTTCGTGTAAGCCCTTGGCAGGCATCGAAAGTAGATAGATTTCCGTATAAGGCTTTGGTAAGCATCGGAATCTGTATGTTTCGTGTAAGCCCTTGGCAGGCATCGAAAGTAGATAGATTTCCGTATAAGGCTTTGGTAAGCATCGGAATAGGTAAATGTACGTCTTATAAACACTTACAGAAATAGCGCTCAGATATAGTAAATCTAACTCATTTCATAATTCTAGACAAATGTTAGGTTTCAGGCTACGTGAACGATATACCTAACATATGATTTCATTTCCCAGGTGATGACGATCTGATCTCAGCCGCCACACCTGAGCTGCAGCCTGGAACCAGCCGAGACATGCCAAGTTTGTCAAGCCCACCAGAAGAACTGCCCAACCAAGTACCAAGTCCAGAGATCATCGAGGACGATGATACGTCAGGAGAGGCCGTGTTAGCAACCCCGGAGTAACGGCAACACTACGGGGCTATATAAACCGAAGCAGACCAACGAGCGCCCTCTTTTTCCGTCGGCGTGCGCTCTGTTAACATCGGACTAGGACCGTGTATATTGTTTTCTTATTTTTCTGTTTGAATTCCTGTAAATATTTTAATAAATCGATACTGAGTTTATTTTTGTGTGTAAATCGTTGTTTTTTTTAATCAAATCTGATCTTAAAAGCTAAGAATAATATTATAAAATATTACATGTATTATATTTAATTTACGTTAGTCTCATTGAGAACTTAAAAAAACTTCATTTACTAAATTATTAAAACGTATGAAGGTTCTATAAACCGTATGATAGTTACTACTTATTATTATTCTTCCTGAGAGATTTAATAAAAACTCTAATCCGTGAATTAGTAAGAATTGAAGATTCTACAAACTTCATGAATGTTACGACACCCTTATTAAAAACTCCGAATCCTTTTTTAAAGAAACGTGTTTCATTTATTTTATTCACACATAGCGTTTATTTTATACATTTCCTAAAACGATATTGAAATTGTATAAATTTCCTAGAAAATGTGTTTAATATAATTTACATTACCTACAATTTTTTAGAGGAATCGACAACATTTCAAAATTTTTATGATTATTTTTATTTTTTCCTAAAAGAACTTCAAAAATGAAGTCACCCATATTTTTCATGTTTATTTCTTTTCAGAAGTTTCTCTAACATGTTTAAAAACTCTCCATTCTAAAAGAGCGTAAGTACATGAGGTTGGATGGTACGAGGTCATGTCTTTGCTTTATCTATACTAATATTATAAAGCTGAAGAGTTTGTTTGTTTGAACGCGCTAATCTCAGAAACTACTGGCCCGATTTGAAAAATTATTTTTATGTTGGATAGTTCATTTATCGAGGAAGGCTTTAAGCTATATAACATAAGGATACGACTCACAAGACCACAGCAGCAATGAAAAATGTTGCGAAAACGGGAGAAAGATATTCCTTTTGAGAGCTTCCGCTGCGTACGCTGCGGAAACCGCTAAAGTTACACAAAAATCATGTATGACAAGATTGTTCAACATTGAAAGTTCTATAATAAAGTCCGCAACAGCATAAGTCTATCTTTTATGGTTGACTTACTACAACCTTTTTTATGTTAATAAATTTGTAAAAAAATAATGCATCATTTTTAGAGGTGTATTATACACACAGGTATTTATTCTTATCAAAATAAATACATTCATCATCACGAGCATTTCATTTAGAACAAAGTTGCCACTTATATCATTTGATTCCAATAAATATCTTCGGAGCTATCACAGTTTTAACATAACTCCGCACCAAAATAATGTTCGCAGCTTAAGTACAACGTGCGCTTGCGCTAATTATATTATAAAGCTGAAGAGTTTGTTGGTTTGAACGCGCTTATCTCAGGAATCGCTGAACCGATTTGAAAAAATATTTCTGTGTTAGATAGCTTATTTATTGAGAAAGGCTTTAGGATATAAATCATCACGCTGCGACGGGAGGGGAGAGAGCAAACTCAAAACGCGCGGACGAAGTCGCGGGGGACCGCTAGTAAGATTTAAAAAAACAACATCTGACGTGTATAGTGTAGTCTTGTGGTCTGTATTAATTGTAGAATTGGGATGTCGATATCAGTGGCATATCCGTTAAGTATTCAATTTTACTTTATTATGTAACATTACCTGATTTAAGTTATGTAAACAGTAACCAAAAAAAGTTAAGTTACATCTTTGCTTTGCTTATTCAAATTATTATGATATCTAAAAATCACTTAAATGTTTTTTCAACACACTTGCTCAAAACGACGTTTTTATTCCAATGATTTTAGGCCCATAATCATAGATATTAAACACACGTGCTTTTTCAGTATATTATTGCACTAGTGCTTTTAGTTTATTAACCCGACAAATTTACATTTGTACCCTAGTACCAAGTCGTAAGTAAGAAGAAGAAGCGATATAATTTGTTCGGGTTATAACTTTTAGCAACAAACAGTATTTATGTGAAAAATAACAGTATCTACATATTTATTTTAATAAATGGTAAATCCAGCTTTATTACTAAAAACTTTAAAAAAAAGTAAAAACCGACTTCAAAACCAAAATGCACTAAAAAGTCTAAAATAAACTCTTCACCATTGAAAGGAAAGGAATCCGTTTTAGGCAAACAATTTCTTTTTGGAGACGGTGCTGTGATAGTTGATGCTTGATGCTCAAAGTGATGAAGAGTTTATTTAAAACTTTTTAGTGCATTTTGGTTTTGAAGTCGGTTTTACTTTTTTTTAAAGTTTATTTTATTTCTTCATTGTTAGTTATTACATAAGAGGGGGGGGGGGGGGGAGTTGCACCTTATGATTCTATTTTTTAAGAAGTTACAAATTACCTATCATAAGTTCCGTCATTATAATTACTGAACTCCTAAGCGTTAAGGAGTTGCACCATCAGCTCAGCTCCACAAGATGTTGACTATCAGACGTAACAACACGTCAACATTGAGATTCTAGTAAAGAAACACTATACGTGCCTTCAAAATTTGAAGGTTTCCCTCGATTACACCAAGATCCCATCATCAGATCCCAAAATGGAAAAAAATGGGACCAACTAGAAGGTACACCCTCTAAGAAGGCGAAAAAATTTTTCGATTCGGTCGACAAACGACTGAGATATGAGGTAACATACATATAGAAATAAAATGCCGGATGGCTTTCTACCGATGATTTATTTTTATTTTCCCAGTTTTCGACACAAAAGGAACTTTAGAAAAAATGATGTAAACAGCTTAAATAAATACAATCGTCTTAACGTCTTTATGGCAGCCTTCTCCTTCCTCTGCTTTTTCAAAATCATCCCCGTTCATTCAATCCTTCGTTCCTTTCATTCATACCTTCCACTCACTTGTCTGCGTTCCGTTTTACCAACCAAATACTAGCATTCCCACAATCGGCCATCCTGCAATCAGACTGTCCTCAGTCTGCTATAAGAATCACAAGTTACAAAACAAAAGCATACACTAATACAGCATAGGTACTTAACACTAGTATAGCTTACACAATTTTCAAAGAAAACTTAAGTTAAAGTTGTTGCCTTTTTGTAAATAAATCCCTATCATACCTTAATAACAACCCAATCATAATCCATTCATACATCATCAAACAGTAAGTTGCTTACCGGCCATGGTTTCATATAGTCGGCAGAACTTGATGTTCGGTATGGACCCTCCGAACTATAGTTAACCTTTTCCAAATCATATCGGTCATTACGTTTGACCTTCTTTACCTCATAAGGGCCTAGAAACTTCGGTTTTAACTTTAAACAGCCTCCAAATTGTGTGCGTTTTATGGCCACTAGTTCGCCCGATTTGTACTTATTGCTTTCTTTTCTCTTTTTGTTATAACCTCGCTGGTTTTCCTCTTGCACCTTCAATATGCATTCTTTTGCAGTTTTTCTCAAATCATCTCTCTCTAAAACGTAGCAATTTCGTTGCTCTTGAGAAATTATGTCATACAACTCTAGGTCTTCTTTAGTCTTCATTTTCGTTCCGATCAGTAACTCAAACGGCGTAGTACCGATACTGCGTTGATAGGTACTATTGAGCGCTCTCTGCACCTTACTAACGTGCTTGTACCATGCCTTAGGTTCTGAAACACAAAGTTTAGTCAACACAGATATAAGAATTATATGTATTCTCTCGACCTGCCCGTTTCCACGTGGTACGCCAGTAGTAATGGTGACATGTTGAATGTTTTCTTCTTCACAATAATCCTTGAAGTCTCCACTCGTAAAAGCTGTACCTTTATCTGTTATGTATCGCGTAGGATTTCCAAAGGTCTGCTGTAATATTAAAAGCTTATCAATCGTCTCCCTACTTGTAGTACTTTTTGTTGGGAATAGCCACACAAACTTGGTAAAGGCGTCTACCACTGTCAGTATGCACTTGCAGTCTGTGACAATCTTAAATCTGATGCCATACAGATAGTGTCTGAACTTCTTCACGCCTTGTACTATAGCTAGCGCCTCTAATTCGTAGCTAGTGTACTTGTTTTCAGCACTGGTCGTCCTCTTGCTCATGTAATGGACTGGGTGAAGTCCATCAGCGTGCTTTTGCATTAGTATAGCCGCATAAGCTACATTGGATGCATCTGTATGTAACTCCGTAGGCAATCTTGCATCATATATCTTCAAAATTGGTGGACCTGCCAATTTTTCTTTTAATAAAGTGAATGCATTTCTCTGCTCCTCACCAAATACAAATTCATTATCTTTTCTCAATAAATCAGTCAGTGGTTTTGCAATTACTGCATAGCCTTCAATATATTTCCTGAAATACGACGTCAGTCCTACGAAACTGTGAGCTTGCTTCAGCGATAAAGGTTCAGGGTACCTTAAAACGGCATCCACCTTCTCTGAGGTTGGGCTTACTTCACCATCCTTGATCACATGTCCTAGGTATTCTACTTCACGGCACATCAAGCGAGCCTTTTTCCAGTTAAAGAGCAGTCCATACTCTGAAGCAACGGCAAGCACCTCCTTCAGTCTCTCGTAGGCCTGTGCAGAATCCTGAGCTGGAACCAAAATGTCATCGATGAATATGACAACAATACCTCTGGCTACCAGGTCTCTAAAGATTATATTCACAAATCTCATGAAATATTTAGGACAATTCATTAAACCGAATGGAGCACGCAAAAACTCAAACTGCCCATGATGTGTTACAAAAGATGTATACTTTCTAGACTCTTCTGACACTCTCAAATGAAAGAAACCATTTTTTAAATCTAGCACACTAAACACTTTAGCAGTATGCAATTTATCAATCAAATCTTCTACTATTGGTAATGGATACTCGTCCTTAACCATCTTTTTATTAATTAATCTATAATCAACACATACCCGAGTGTTTCCATCCTTCTTCTTAACCAGTACCAACGGACTAGCATATTCAGAATGACTTACTTGAATGATATTGTCACTCAGCCACTCATCCACTTGTTGTTCTACTAACTTTTGTTCCTGCAGGGACAATCGTCTTGGTCGCTGTGCAACAGGAACGTCGTCTTTAAGCACTATCTTGAGTTCAATTGGGGATTCCTTGACCTGTTTGGGCTGATAATTTTCCATTAAATCCTTCAACTTTTCGCTGTAAACACTGTTCCCCACATAACCTGCAACATCACACATAAAAACATTAACTTGCGTCAGCCATTCATCATCTTTCACAATCAATTTCACACATCCGTCTTTCATTACAAAAGTCACTCTTCTCAAAAACTCTCTACCTAGGATCACGTCGTAAGGCAAACAACTTTTGTTTACTACATAAAATAACACATTATTGAAAACATCAGTATCTATCTTTAAGGTTAGAGTCACTTTTCCTAATGGATTCACTTGTAATTGTCCAAGTCCACTCAAAGACACACAACACCCGCCGTCGTATTTAGGTGATCCGATCTTCTTGTATACGTCGTCCGTCATTAAATTCACCTCGCTGCCCGTGTCGATTAGGCCTGCAGTCGTAAATCCACCATTTTCTATAAACTCGATGTTTTTCTCCGGCTTCATGTTGTTGTTTACGTTTTCCAACTTGTCTTCTTCTACGAACTTAAGTTTGCACTCCAACATCACGTCGTTCAACATGACGTTTGGTTTGACGTTGACAGCTGTCTCGCAAGAGAACGAGTCGTCATCATTCGGTCGTGTTCGTTCTCGTTCAAGTGTCATCGCTCGGCACTGTTCGGCTGATTCCGTAAACATCGCTCTTCTTGGCTCAGGCTCAGAATGATGATGTCGCATATTTTCGTTTCGCCATTTTGAATGATTGCCGTTATCACCGCTCGCTTTGTAATTCGACGTGTAGTGTTGATGATTTTCAGGCTTTGTAACCGTCTTCGAACACTCATATGATCTATGCCCGAATTCGTTGCAACGGAAACACTTCAAACCTCTTTCTTTGTAGGGGCACTGGCTCGATAGATGCTCACTCTCACCACAGTTGTAGCACTTTCTTGTAGGCGTATTGTTGTTATGCACTGCACTACTGAGCCGCGGTTTTCTAGCACTGGTCATCTTTGATTTTACAGTCTCGTAGATCTTAAGTTTCTCTTTCAGCTCACTGTAGGTGGTGGCCCCATACAACATGATCTTGTTCGTTTCCACGTCTTCTATCCCGTCGATAATGTACTTAATAGCAACGTAATCTGGCATCTTACCGCGTTTACCCAATTCCTTCATGACTAATAGGTAATCAATGCAACTTTCAATCGACTTCTTTTTTCTAGCCGTCATCATCTCATGAATCGTCTTGATGTCGACTGAATCGGGGAATTCCTTGAGCAGAGCTGTTTTAAGCTCTTCCCACGTCTTAAACGGTTTTTCTGACCTTAGCCATAGCGCCGCTGTCCCAATCAGTGATCTCCGTCCCACGATCAGCTGTTGAAGTTGCGTCCAGCCGAATATTTCAGCGTTTTCTTCGACTTCCTGAGCCCAGCGTAGCGAAGAAAAGGTCTTATCCTGCCCGCTGAACTTTGGAATCAATTCCTCGGAGTAGATGGTCGAATTGATCTGGCGTCCCGACGTCGAGGCTGCTACCTCATGCGCGTCTTCAAAGTCCTGCTGTTTGCTGGCTCGGCGATTATTGCCCATTTTCGTCGTATCAAAGGTGGTCGTCTTCTAAATGGGTTCGTCGTCGTTGTCCAAAATGAATAGCCGTGTGTCGTCGTGTGGCGAAAGATGGTGTCGTCGTGTCGTCGTCTTCCTTTTTGTGCCAAATCCCGGACGAGCCCCCAAAATCTATAGAAATAAAATGCCGGATGGCTTTCTACAGATGATTTATTTTTATTTTCCCAGTTTTCGACACAAAAGGAACTTTAGAAAAAATGATGTAAACAGCTTAAATAAATACAATCGTCTAAACGTCTTTATGGCAGCCTTCTCCTTCCTCTGCTTTTTCAAAATCATCCCCGTTCATTCAATCCTTCGTTCCTTTCATTCATACCTTCCACTCACTTGTCTGCGTTCCGTTTTACCAACCAAATACTAGCATTCCCACATACATACAAAAAAAAAACATACAGTTGAATTGATAACCTCCTCCTTTTTTGAAGTCGGTTAAAAAATAGCTCAAATTCATTTAACATTTTCTGTGATATGTGTTTAAACACGAATTATTACATTTTTAATCTTGGCTTTTGGCCGATCTAGTTCGCGATTAATGTAAATTTCTACTTCAAGTAAGGAAATTCAGAAAAACTATTATTAACTCCGCCGGACATACGTAACGAGGCGAGAAACGCGTGCGAAAGTCTTTGCCATCAAAATGGAGTGAAATGTATTTTTACTGTTTTAATAATTAAAACTTACTTGATGAAGAGTCTTGTTTATTCCTCGCAAGTGTGTTGAAAAACGTCGTATGAAACACATGTGCCTGTGACCATAATATACGCGGCTTTCTTATGGCGTACTCGCTTTTGCTCGTGCGCACACAATATCGCCTTGTATATAATGGTCAACTTAGCACACTTGTATCATAATGTACTATAAAATACAAAAAATACATTAAATGCAAAATGTTTTATTAATAATTTAATTTTCCATATCGTACTTAATCGATAATGTGCAATACAACACCGGAAACAAAAATAACACTAAATGTCAAAGTGACAGCTCACAGCAAGCTCGAAATACAAAAGTAATTTGTTTTCTGCATGAAATGTCATAGCCAAGGCGTAACCTGTAAAATGCCAACTTCCATGCTCTTTTTAACCTTTTTTATTTAACTTTAAAAATAAAGCGCAAAAAATCTAAAAAAAATGTTTAACGTGTTTAGAATCGCTAAGTCTCGAAATGGTTTTCGAAATTTCATAACTTTACAATAACGATAATGTTGTCAATTGTATAGTACGTCAAATATCACACTCGTACATTTCCTGTAACAAAAATAAATTAACCAACTTTGAAAAACTAAACTTCATCTGTGCGTTCGTCGTCATTCTTTGATTTCAAAATAGCTTGACGACTGTTGATATAATAATAACCTCTAAATGAAAATTAATATTCAATTTAACCTACCGATGATTGTCGACGAATAATAATTCTATACGCTTCTTTAATTATTCGGCAGATTTATAGCGCTGCTAAACATTACTGATCTACCGCATATTGTCAGCATGTACCGATAGTAAATTATTGTTCCAAAGCAGTAGTAGGGTTTTTATTAAAACCTGTTTATTATGCACCCCCAGTAAGTTAACATGCAAAATTATACGACTATTTGACATTGTCGAAAGCAAGCAGTTATGTAATCGCCCTACCGATAGCCGCTCGCGATGCTTCAGATTCGATAGTCGCATTGATATAATATGCCTGCCCGAGTTGTTATGTGACTGATACGCGAAAGCAATCGCGCTTGTGGCTGCTATTGCTGAAGAAATAAAAGTATTGTATTGTAATATGATATTACACTTAGCGTAAATTGATGCGTTACATAACTTTCTACCCTTCAACAGCTTTGGAATGCATTATGTATGCGTTCGCATGAAAAAACATCTCACTGAGAAAATGGTCCAAGTGCTATTTTTAGTGACGGTTAATGAGTGCATTAAAACCAAATACCTAACAAATATAACACAAGCACGTTACAACACTATTACGAAATAAAAGGTAGTAATTAACAATAAGTACGGGTATAATGTTCTTTTCATTAACTGTCTGGTCTGTCGTTCGACCACTTTTTCATAATAGCTACGCTCATTACGAGATATTGCTTTCCAAATATATTTTCTTTCAGTAATTAGTGCCGTAATTGAGTCGGTTTAAGTGATCTCACAAAAGAAAACTTCGCAGTCAAGTCAAAGTCTGAATGGTTTAGGCGTGATAACACAAGTTGTTTTATTTTTCTAGGTAATTACAGAGATTATCAACAGGTGTGAAATAACTAGTTGAGTACACTGTCTAATAAGGTTAAGGTTAAAGACAGCTTCATGCTGCTATTGCTTCTTTATTAATAAAAAACAAGAAAAATAAAACTAAGATACGCAACAAAAAAAAACGAAACCATTTCCTTGCGGCAAGGACGCTATGATGCTGGCCGCGTTGCCGCGTTGAATAGCTATGCTAATCCTTTGAGCTAGGAACCAGCCAGCTTTATTATTGGCTGTTACAGAATTTAATTTTGGCGTAATTTTTAGGTAGGGGCCAAAGTATCGACACAAGTTGCATCCCAAACTAAGGCCCGACCCCGTTCCCAGGGAATTAGCGCGAGGCCATCTGGTCTCTTGCCATCATCACAGACCTAACCACGTGTTTCCTACGTGGACGGACCATTAATGGTCGCAACAGCTCTTCTGATGGCGTCATTAAGGGTAGCGTGACGGGGGAGACGCCCAGCGCACCGTTGCGCGTAGCTCGCACGTATCTATGAAATACTAGCCATTGAGCTACGAAGAGTCGACCTGGTATTTGCAGTTTTGACTCGCTCGCTAGTATTGCCAAAATCAATTGATATTGTGAATCTTTTAAATTTTAAAAAATGATTTTGCATCAGTATCGTTTGTAAAACTACCCCTGAATCGCTCATCACTGACCAACGCAGCAGCCTGTATATTTCAGATATGGGAAAATAGCAGTAAAAGCACGTTGACCAGGGATGTAGAATGAACAAGTGATCCTACTTAACCTTCGTAATTTCGTTCTGGAACAAAAGCTCCAACAATTGCTAAGGCTTCTTAGGTCGGTAAAGTTGGTAGCTCATTACCCTAGTTGTGTTCACAAATTACAACTCATATACGTCGACAAACTGAGAGCAGACTTATTTGGAATTTTAAACAGTAATGTGGTAAGCTTTGTACATCAAAATAAAAGAGCAAACGGTTCCCTGTGTCTTCGTCTGAACTTTTCTTATTGATCTTCGTCTTTGAAATGGAACAAATAGCTAAAGCCTCCTCAATTAACGGACTATGTTTCCAAATCAATGAACTAAATTATTAAAAATATATTTCAATTACAAAGAATTCGACCTCATTATTTTCTTTATTTAAGTTTTTTATCTTTGATGTGATAAATTATTTAATATTATTTTTGGCAATCCAACTCTTGAGTTGGAGTCTGATTTTAAATAGCTCCTGAGCTAAGCTCTCAACAAAACCTGAATAAATGAATTTTATTAGAAGCTTTTAAATTTTAAATATATATTTGCATGCTATTTGTCAAAGGCTAAATAGACTGGAAATTAAAAAATCCGTTAAACGCATGAGTCATCTAAATAATTACAAATGTTGTAATGTACCTACGGTTGAGGCATTGCCCCTAACTAGAGTTGTAAGTCCAATGTAACTTATCAAAGTATGCAGTAGCATTCTGGTAGACTACGGAATTCTTCCATAAGGTGCGATAAGTTTCGTCGATTTCATTCAATTGTATCATGTGACCGCTTGTGGGGTATTGAATAATAAACACGTATTATACATATTCAGGTTCTTCTCCAAAAGGTTTATTCCAACAAAATAGCTCAAAGATAATGCACAAAGTCAGAGAAAGTACAAATAGAGCACATAGTCTGGTATGCAGCACGCTTTACAAATCAAAACCCTGAACAACGGTAGTAAACAGTGGGGACGATATCCGTTTCCATATCTGAACATTTACTATAATATTTATTTGTAGGGATAAACAATCTGATAATTAATTATATATAATTTCATAAATTATTTAGTTATTATTCGTACTGAATTTAATTAGCCTTTTAGATTATTATTATAACATTTACAACTTTATGTGGTCTTTGTGCAGCTAATTTATGGACAAGGAAAATACCAGTTTTAACTTTACTCCATAGATATATAAAATCTAAACCTATCAGCAATAATAATCAGTTGGGAATGTTCTCCTTAGACACTTGGGTAAATAATATTTGCTTAGATAAAACTGTGATTCATAATATTCCATCGATTGAAAAGGCTAAACGAAATTATGATGCATTCAAATTAAAAAAAATGCGCACAGAGTATATTTATAATAAATATCCAAACTTTTGGTCGATTTATACTGATGGCTCAAAACAAATAAATGGTATAGGAGCTGCTTTTTTAGACACAATCACTCGAACCTCAATAAGAATAAAAATAGATGCGAATATTTCAATCATGCAACTCATCGCTATTGCCGAAGCGTTGTCATATATTAGTACATTAGATTATGACAAGTTTGTTAACTTGACAGACTCAAAAAGTTCCCTACAGCATTTGGCTCGATGCATCTCGGTAATACGAGGTCTACCGATAGCCTATGACATTTTGAAATCAATTCGCTTTCTATTCAAACAAAACAAATTGATTACACTTCAGTGGGTACCGTCTCATATTGGGCTGTCAGGTAACGATGAAGTTGATAAATTGGCAAAACTGGCCTGTCTGGATGGTGTACAATTATCTGTAGTTCCTTCTCATACAGAACATATTCCCTCTATTAAAATACGGTGTAATGAATTATGGCGAGAATATTTTGATAAAAGGTCGGCAGAGAAAGGTATATGGTATAGAACTGTTCAACCACACCCCTTGAGTTCTCCATGGATTGATTGTGCTCTAAGTCGAAATTATATAACGATGCTGTTAAGACTCCGTTCCGGTCACATACTATTAAATAAGTTTGCATTTATGATGAGAAAGGTTACATCTCCTAATTGTAGTCAGTGCAACGTCCCTGAAGATGCATACCACGTTATGGTGGAATGTGTCCGGGGCCAGGAATTGAGACATATTTATTTCGGAAGTAGACACAATGATTTAGGTGTCTGTAATGAAGTTTTGTCTTCCCCTCTATCCAAAGATTCCTTTTTCTTGTGTAAAATTATTAAAGAGTGTATAGATAAACGAACTTAGCGTATGATAATTTGTAAATGTAATTGAGCGGCATGCTCACTCAGTGAACAAGCTCATTAAAAATAAAGATTAAAAAAAGAAATTAAATAAATCTAACCTTCATTAACCAATCCGAGTCAACTTCCTTTGGCGCCAAAATTAACATTTGTTATGCGGCAAACATAAAAGTCTAATAAGTGTCCCAATAATCTTGAAATAGGTATTTAATTTACAATAAATAAAATATAATTATAATAATTAAATCATCTCAAGGTTAATCCAAGTAATTCTTATATAATAGCCCAATTACATTCAACATGGAGGACATTTCCGGCATTTCCTCAAACGTTATTATTATGACAAATCTAGATAGGTGTATAAATTATGATGTATTGAACATATGACGAATAGAATGTGTAATTTAGTGAATACAATGGTGTTACATAAGTCACACACAGTGAGTATGTGGTTTAGTGCATAACAGAACGAAGTAAATATGTGGGGCAGACTAGGAACGGGAATCATCTTGTAACAATCACGAATCATTTTTGTGAGAAATAAATTTTCTTGAATCTGAATTTGAAATAAACCATGGTCATTTCACGGACGAGTAAAAAAAGTAAGGACTCCGCGTCACCTACACAAAAAGTGAAGCACCCAAAGTAAGCCAGCATACGTGTAAATACGAACCTCCACGCACACACTGACGCAAAAGTAAGCCGATCGGCCGCCATTACCCTCTCTGCCATTGTCTGTGACAGTGCAAACCTTCGCGTATAAAAAATTGAAAAAAATGCCGGCGTGTGTCGTTAAACAGTGTAAAAATATTACATTTCTACAAAAAAAGTGCCAAGGAATTACCTTTCACAGGCTACCCAGTACATATTACATTAATTTCAGTTCTTTTTAAAATACAAAAATTATTTATTTGGAACACAAAACCTCCACTCCACGTGATTTGCCAGTGACAGTAACAGCCAGTGTGGCCGGGAAATAAATAGGGACTTTACCCGAAAAAACGGGTTAAGTTCGAGTCGGACTCGCGCACTGAAAAACTACAAGTTGGATATCGTTCAAACTAATTTTCATTGAAAGTTTTTGTCAAGTTCTACATCAGGTTTTTTTTTTAAAAATGTACACTGTTTAAAGATTAAAGGGGGATGGGGGACGCCCATTTTACCACTTTGGAAGCGTCTTTTGGTTAAGGAACCTTACTGTCATTTTAAAAGGCTTATGACGTTAGACAAAAAAAAAATGGTTTTAGTTTCATGTGTGGGAAGCCGTAAAGCGGTTAACAGAATACATTTACCTACCAAGTTTCAACTGTGTAATGCTAATAGTTGCAGAATAAATTGACTGTGATATACGGACGGACAGACCGATAGCCAGACAATGAAACCGTAAGGGTTTCGTTATTTGTCATTCGACTACGGAACCCTAAAAATGAGGTTTCGCTGATGGTCCCATACAAAAAGCTGTGTTAAAGCAGTATTCTACTTCATAAACATAACTTTTTCTTACTTAATGATAAAATTTAATCAGTTTTTTAGTTTTTGGCATTTAAATATATTGTAGTGTTTGTGTAACAGAAAATCAAGCAAGTTAAATATTTTTTTGTATTTGTAATAATAATTGGAAGAAGAAGCAAGCATTTTTTATTTAAATAAAAATAAAATGAAATCCAACCAAAAGAAATACAGGTATGTAATTTATCTAGCTATTTCGATCACAGGTTTTAATCAGTATAGGTCAGTATCAGTTTTAGGCATTAATCAATAAAATTTACACCTCCACAATAAAAGGAAAAATATTTATATCAACTGGTATCCCAGTAACGCACACACATACAGCATAAAAGTGGCTTCACTTGCTAATATCGCGGTGCGGAGTCCTTTATTTTTTACTCGTCCGTGGGTCATTTATACTTAAATAGTAACTATTTTTTATTTTTTATAAACTACTTAAAAAAAGTAGGGGGTTATCAATTTCACTCAATGTTTTTTTTTGTATCTATGTTACCTCACATCTCAGTCATTTGTCGATCGATTTAATATTTTTTTTCGCTTACTTAGAAGGTATATTTTCTAGTTGGTCCCATTGTTGCCAAGTCGGATTCTGATGATGGGATCTTGGTGTAGTCGAGGGAAACCCTCAAATCTTAAGGGCGCGTAAAGTGTTTTTTTTAAAGAATTTAATGTTGACATGGTGTTACGTCTGAAAGTCAACATCTTGTGTGGCTGAGCTGATGGTGGAACTCCTTAGCGCTTAGGAGCTCAGTAATTATAATTACAGAACTTACTTTGGGTAATTTGTGACTTCCTAAAGAACAGTGTCACAAGGTGAAACTTCCCCTCCCACTCTCCTGTAATCACTAAAAATGAATAAATAAAATTAACTTTCAAAAAAAGTAAAAACCTACTTTATAACCAAATGCACTAAAAAGTCTTAAATAAACTCTTGAATCCATCTTAGGCAAACAAATTAAATTTGGAGTCGGTGCCATCACTTTGATCATCAAGCATCACCTATCAGAGCACCGACTACAAAAATAAATTGTTAGCCTAAAATGGATTCCTTTCCTTTTTAGGGTCAAAAGTTTATTGATAAAGATCAAATAAGAATCCAAAGTTTTGCGCACGGGCGGGACTTGAACCAGCAACCTTTTGGCTGACCGGGCCAAACGCTCTTACCAATTGAGCTACCGTGCTGTCAGTCCGACCCTGCGAAATTTGTGGTCTCATATGAAAACGTCAATTGCGTGATGCTTAGCGACATCTAGCCGTCTGTTTATGAAACAGATCGTCAAAAGTTTATTTAAGACTTTTTTTTTAGTATGGGTTTGCTCTTGACTCCAGTCCAAGCCTAATGCGACTAGGACGAAGTCGAAGATGAAACGAGCTCGCCCAGAAGAAGCCTGTTCACTCGAATTTTGAAAAGATTTTGATTGTAATCCCTTGGAAACACCGACGCGGGCAGCGAGTTCCACTCCTTTGCCGTGCGCATTATATAAATGATGACGAGAAGAGCTTAGTTCGAAACAGCGGCACATCGACAAGGTAAGGATGGTATCCCACGGTACGCCTAGACGAACGATGAAAACAGGGGGCTGGAGGGATGAGCTCATGGAGCTCCTTCGCACACTCGCCAAAGTAAAGTCTGTAAAATACAGCTAAGCTGGCAACCTTGCGGCGATGGTGCACTTTTTAGTGCATTTTGGTTATGAAGTTGGTTTACTTATACTTTTTTAAAGTTAATTTCAGTAAAATCAGTTTGATTTTAAACATAAAATCAAAAAATATTCTTTTTCGATGTATGTTTAAGTGTGTATGAGACCTATATAGTCACAGAAAAATAGTTATGCAAAAAGTAAAAGAGGATGTTCCTTCAACTTTGACACGATTGCTAGACTTGATATATGACATTTGTTAGGTACTTTATCTTGCAAATTCCATAACAAAAGTTGTCTATAAAAGCTACGTAGTATGCCGTAGTATTTCGTATCCTACCGAAAAGATTCC
>CAWUPE010000630.1:0-24443 GCA_963924145.1 Pyrausta purpuralis
CTAAAACCCTATCAAAAAGACTGAACATATGTTTCAATTAAACCTCAAAAATAAAAAGTTGATTCAATAAGCACAAGTAAGTCATACTCAGATTTATCCTTTTTTTTACAAAATAAATAAAAAAAGAGTGTCCCTTTTGTCTATGTGTATTTGTATTAAAATTATATCAATAGATAAATTGCATGACGAAGAAATGTTTGCCTATCGTTACATCGATGAAGCATGATTGTTCAATTTTAATATTAAGACCTAATAATGTAATCCTTACCATGTTTCAATGCAAATAAATCAATATTCTATAATATTCTACAAATTTGTTAGACAAAAGGGATCCTACGTGAACTATAAAAATGTAAAAGCTAAAAGTTTAAAAGAATATTGTAATTACAACTTGTCACCACGTCAAAGTCCTATTTAAGTAAACTAAACACACAAAGCCGTGGCCTCATTATTACGTAACTTGTGAAAGATTGCGATGCGATTGCTATACATGTTAAGTACATACGGCCAGATTAAAGATATAAATGAGTTTTTTTTTTAAGTTTGATAGTAAAATGGCTAACAGCCATGTCTAGGGAGTATTATGACAAGTATGCCTGTCGGACATTAGGCATCGTTAACTTGATGCATTATGTTTAACTTTCATAAAGAAGTATATTATTAACAGTAAACCAATGAAGTACTTGTAAAAGAGTAATATTTAATTCGTCAAAATTTCATTCACCTCTTGAAATTTTAAATGTAAGTGAATTATGATCTGCAAACAATACTATGCCATAATGATTCCCTACAAAGTACATGTATATATGTTTAATTAAAATAAGTTATTAGTGCTCCTGAAGACTCAGTTCCATGCACACATTATTTTTGCATTCTACCTGAGAGATAAGAATTAACTACGCTTAATGAATTCAATCATTACCGAAAGTGAGGTATTTTTTTAAATAATGTAACATGATCCACCCTCTCAAATGCTTTGAATAGATCACAGAAAATACTTAACCTACCCTTTTAACCCGTTTGGTGTAGTGGTCGAGAAATCGCCTAATACGCAGCGGGTTGCGCGTTCGATCCCTGCACAATACAAACATTTGCGTGCATGAACATGCCTGTTTGTATTGGTCTGGGTGTTTTCTATGTATTTCATTTATGTATTTACAAAAAAAAGTATTTAAAAAAAAGCTTTAAGTAGCTTACTTTAGGACTAGAAGGGATATTTATTTATTTTAACACATTTATTACCTACACCTATGTGTTAAAAAGAGCAACTCCTGCATCCGTTATGCTTCTACCTTTAGTAAAACCAAATTGTTTATTATGCATTAACTTGCTCGATGAAAAGTATGCTAAAAGTTGATTGAGTATAACCTTTCCAAATATTTTTACACTTTTGTCACCCGATTTTAAAAGGATGATTTCTTATTAATAAACTAAAAAACTAGCCGTCATCACTTTTTCAAAATGATTGCTAGTTGAGGGAGGTATTGTGTGTCGAAAATTGACTTTAATAATATTCACAGACAGTTAAGTAATATAATCCGGCTGGTCCCCAAACAAACATTACCCACGCACCTCCGTCCTATCCTACGGGCCAATTAAATTTAATTATGCGACCCCTGGTGATTAAGGTACGAGATTAAACTCAAACGCAAGTGGGATTCATGGAAATACTTCAGATAAATGTCATTATAATGGAAATCTCTCTGTAATACCTCTCTGAGTACATCTTTAGGTTTGGTCCAGAATTTACGGAGCTTTTAAACGGTTAGAAGTTTTCACTTTTTCTTTTGCAAAGTAATGTTTTTAAACACACAGAGATCTGAGTCATTGGAGTCGTGCGGCTTACTACATTTACAATAAGTTTTTTTTTTTACAAACTCATTTTACAACAACGAATATCACCACTACGTTAAAAGCTCTCTAAATATACTAATTTTATAAAGCTGAAGAGTTTGTTCGTTTGTTTTAACGCGCTAATCTCAAGAACTACAGGACCGATTGGAAAATTTTGTGTAATATAGCTTATTTATCAAGGAAGGCCTAAGGCTATAAATAAAATACATCACGGTACGACGGGAGGGAAGGGTGCAAAAAACCGCTAGTTCTAACATATAATGTTAAAATACTGTTAACATGTAAACAGGTTCTTGTGGACTTATACTACTATGTATTTTATTATCAATCGTATATAAAAATGTAAACTATGTCAAAATTTTTTTTTCGTAAAACATTTCTAATCTACAAGAAATTAATGACCTTAGAATTTTCTTTATTTATAGGATATTTAATAGGTATAGCACTTGATAAAAGTTTGAAAAACATTACCTATTTAACAAAAATATATAACATTGCTTTATTTATCATATAGATACAAAAAAAGAATTATACAATACGATTTTGTGTATATTCACACCATAGAAATATTTCGTTTAGCAACTGGTATGTTTCTGAAAGCTTCAGAGACGGTTTATATCATTCACTCGCTGTTATTGGCATCGAGTTCTCGTCCAATAGAGCCGCTATCGAAGCATCGGTTACGACGAGACCGCCGCTAATCGATACCTAAGGGTTTACTTTGTACAGTCACACTGAGATTTGTTATTTGAAACACGGTGGGTAGTTTTCAAACCACAAATAAGTAACGGTAGCAACTAACGAACAAGCTGTACGCTGCGCCTGCCGTAATTATTTATGCCATTTAAAAGACCTCGACAGGTTATCAGTCACAGTCACGGTAAGACCCCGCGCACACTGCAGAAGTTTCGACCCCTTGCACACTGCGACTTTCAGCGTCGATGCAATCGCGCGGTTTGAAAATGCGCTTCAGCATCGCGACTCACGCAATGGACAGATTTTAGTTGGCATCGATGCAGTCGTGCGTTGGCGTCGACGAAGTATATACAGTACATATTTTTTCAATGTCTAGCTGCTGCAACAGTGATGCTAACGCGCGTTAGCATGGCTACTGCATCGATGCTAAAACTAGCGCAAGTGTGTAAAGGTTCATACTTGCGTCTGCATCGATGCTGCATCGCGACTGCATCGCTGCTAAAAGTCACAGCGTTAAAAGGGCCTATTTCGCCCGATAGTTTCGTCGGCGCCGAATTTGTATGGATACAGAATTGTTGTAATGTGTGTACTTGCATACTTGGCATATGAAGTTGGTTTACTACGATGTTTGATATTACGACAAAATTTATATAATCTCGGCTATCTTTTTCATTTTTAATCTGTAGTCCTGCACAACGAAATCATCTGCAATTTCGTTAGTAGTGACGGTACGTAGAAGACGGTAAGGCCTTCCAAGGCGGTTATCTTTCACTCTCTCTCTATCCTCATATTCCACATAATATGAGGAGCTGAATCCCGTTGTATACTGACCATATAATCATTGATGGTAACACTTAGGGCGCATAATAAATATTTAAAAGGTTTAGTTGATACACAGCACGCTCCTCAGTTTGCTCTATTTGCGAAAACACTGCGGACGCTCAATAAATTATATAATTGATTACTTACATAAATTTATTACATTACAACTAATTAACGCACACATTTGAAGCTTTTCACAGTAATTCAGACTTACTTAAACTAAAAAATGTGAGTAACTTTAATTCTGGGAATTTAATGGCACTGTATGAGGTCGAGTATTTTTCAATACACTCTCGTAAATAGATCTCAGTGGCACGTCAGTGGTGAACGATTAATTGCCTATGTAGGTCTTAAGTTTTGTGTTTATCTTATTTCAAAATGAATCATTTCGATAAATGTCAAGATTGTTGAAAGAAAAACGGATTTTAAGAAACCCTATTAGTACTTGTTTTGATAGATATAAGAACACTAAGAATTAAAATGAACTATGTTTTTACGGACTTTGCTTTGTCTCAAGCATAATTACACATCGAAAAAACCCAAACTTCCTTAATTACCATTCTTTCTTTGATTTAAATACTGGAACTCCTAAAGGTTGATTTGTTTAAAAAGAAGTCTACAAAGGGTGGAATGTAACTGTTGAATTGTTAATCAGACAGTAAGGTACAAAAGGGAAAAACCAATTCGTTTTAGATCAGCCCCGGGCTCACTGAGGCTCCGGTAAAATTACTTCACCTTTCTTGCAATTAACTAGACGAAACATTTGAGGGTTCCGTATTTTAAGGTTAAGAATTCCTTGCTATTAGATTATGTAGGACAGGGACAGGAATTTTCATGACCGAGATGTTAAACATATGCACGGTGCTATCTAGATGTACTGCTTGTTCAGAATCAAATTAATATTATATCCACTATGTTTGCCAAAATGAAAAAAAAACACCACAAACAAATTATAACACTAACACTTAAAAAAATACTACATATTTATCATAGATAAAATAACTTACAATTCTGTCCATCTGAACAAATTATTTTAAAGTCAACCCTTTGTATGCATAAATATTAGGGTTTAATATTTTTTTTGTTCAAAATAATAAATATTTAATCGTAAAAAATCTAAACGGAACCCTATGAAAATTATATCCCTGGTTTTTTGTTTTAATAACGTAACGAGAGATAAGAAAAGTTTGTGCTGCGAAATATTGTTTCTCTTTGCTCTAGAATTACTTATTTCAAAACGCGGCAGTTGTCTTCTATCAAATTGTTATCTAGTAAATATTTTTGTAGTTTTATGTTAAGAGAGTAAGACACAGTATTTCAGTTCTCTATTTCCTGTAATGTGAAAAAAAGAATAACGACTATTAATTTCATTATTAACAGCCAAAGCACGTCCACTGCTGAATATAGGCTTCATCAACGGTTATCCACAGCGACCGATCACTAGCAGTCTGTATCCAGTTTGATCCAGCGATTTTCAAAAGGTCGTCTGTCCATCTTGTCGATGGACGTCCTAGCTACGTCTTTAGTCAAAGGGTCTACAATCTAGAACTTTTCTGCCCAACTAACTTTGCAAGTCAAAAATTAAAATTTTGTGTCCAACCTGATAAAATTCCACAGTGAATCATCTCATCACAAGTCATCACAAGAGTTTACAGTAACAGGTACTAAAGTTATGAATTACCCAGTAGATCCCACTACTTGGCAAAGGCCATGGTGAGGCCTTTGGCCAATTTAATCAATAACATATCAATCGAGATTATTTTTCAACCGACTTCAAAAAAGGAGGAGGTTATTACAGGTTATTATTTTCTTTTTTTTGTATTTTTGTTATCTCAGTCATTTGTTGACCAATTCGAGTTTTTTTTTTCCAATTGCCAATTCGGGATCTGATTGTACCTTGGTGTAATCGAGCGAATGCCTCAAATTTTAAAGGCACGTATAGTGTTTTTTTTACTAGAATCTTAATATTGATGTGTTGTTACGTCCCATAGTCAACATCTTGTGGAGCTGAGCTGAACTCCTTAACGCTAAGGAGTTTAGTAATTATAATGACAGAACTTATGATAGGTAATTTGTAGCTTCTTAAAGAACAAAATTATACGTGCAACTCCGATCTCTGATCTGATCTGAAAATGATGAGGGGATCATTTTGATCATCAAGCATACCAGTGCACTGACTTCAAAAAGAAATTGTTTACCTAAAATGGATTCCTTTCCTTTCAATGGTCAAGAGTTTATTTAAGACTTTTTAGTGCATTTTCAGGTTTCAAAGTCGGTTTATTCTTTTTTTATTATTTAGCAATACTTGCTTTAAAGTATAATAGCTTAGTAACGAAAATCTAACCTTATTAGCATGTAATCAAAATGTATTGTAACATCTAGTTACAACCCACTCAAATACTTGATTACCATTTTAATTAACGTCTACCACGAGATTTTGCGTCAGATGAGAATGTGATGTCAAATGTTAACGTTTCAGTGTCTATACAAGTGACGTGACGCGTTAACTCTATCGATGGAACTCATATTTTAATGTTACATGACATTTTATCATTTCATTTAATTTTATGACATTTCATCATTTCATTTTATTTCATGACATTTCATCTTCATGTCTTATGGTGTATCTGTCACCGTTATATTGTGAACACCGCGTGATTTCAATCTTAACGGTATTAAATCAGAATGTTATCTATCGTTCTATTGTGGAACAGCTCGACAAGGCTTAGCATTTGTGCTTTTTTGGTATTTTACTTACATGTCAATCTAACACGAAGGATGATCTTTCAGGAACCCTGATCCATCACTTTGCGCAGTGATTCGTCATTTTAGTTAACGTTATAATACTATCAAGTTTGGTAAAGTTGATAACAAATCTTCAGATTACAATGTAATAGATTTAAAACCAATCGATTGTAATGACGTGGTTTTAACAATATAACGGTGACATATCCACGCCACCCAGAGGCATGTTCCGGCGGCCATGCTGTCAGCCGGTATGGATACAACAGAACATTGCATTTTTACTTTACTTTATTGTGTTTTCGTTAGTTGTTTGCCACTTGTCTAAAGTCGTACAATTTAATATTTTGTTTCCCTGATAAATATTTTAGTATTGGAGCTCCAATATGCCTTAATTTTAAGGAAGTTAAATAAACATTAATAAATAAATTTGCGTCATACTACACATCAACTGTAGTGATTTCGAAATAAGGAGTTATCTTCCTTCTGTTACGAATACCAGACAACGATTATGACGGGGGCATCTCTCTTTAATACATACATATAATCATCCATGACTTAGGTACAAATGTTCGTGCTTATCACACAAACATCTCCGCCTTGCGGGATTCAATCCCGCGACAGCCGGCATAGTAGCCAGTGTTAGGACCGCTAACCACTACACCAAAACGCGTCGTAACATGAAGATACTCGAAGCGACAACACTAAAATTTGATAAAGGCTGTATGTTCACCCACATCAAAGTTTCGCGTTGCTATGGTAACCAATTTCTTGCGGTTATGTGGCTCAGTCGTTTCGTTCAGTTGAAAAATAGATAAGAGTTGAGCAAAGGAAGAAGTTAGACTTATTTAACTTGAAGGGAGTTAAGAAACTTATATTAAATCTTAATAGGTTTTGCCGAAGTAACTTAATTTTAGTTTCTTGAATTTTTTGCCACAAATCCCTCAACAAAATATATTCGTTAGAGTAAAATATATTCTAGCTCAGTTAAAAATATTGTCGGGGAAAATTGTATGCTTGTTTTTTCAATGGTTGCACTGTTTTAATAATATATTTCATTATCATACCAACACCTCCCAAGTTATTCATTATTAATTAAATATTCTAGTCTCTTTTTGGGGTCAAAAGATAAATGAGTAGTACATAATAAAGAGATAATTATATATTTATTATTTCAACCGATATTTCATGATTTTTAGTTATTACACATAACTTAAAAAAACTATTGTACCGATTTTAATGAAACTTACATTACCTATACCCTTAATTGAAATATATATACTTGATTGAACTAAAAAAAATTAACTCGCTATGGCTTATCGTTTTCGAGAAATCCGTGGACAAACATACAAATGTACCAACATACTTACATCATCATCATTTTAAGCTAAAGGACGTCCACTGCTGAACATTCCACAGCGACGGTTCACAAACATTATGCATCCAGTGTGATCCTACGATTTTTACAAGGTCGTCTGTCAATTTTACGAAACACCTACGAAGTTTAGCATACGTGTTTGGAAGTATTAATAGATCAACATAGTCAAATGCTATCAAATTCTAACGATATCACATTCTTACACATACAAGAAAAAATAAAACTAAGATATGCTACATAAAAAAAAAAAACTTAAAGTCTACCTATTCAAAAACGAAACCATTTCCTTGAGGCAAGGAGGCTATGATGCTGGCTGCGTTGCCGCGTTGAATAGCTCTGCTAATTATTTGAGCTAGGAACCAGCCAGCTTTATTATTGGCTGTGACAGAATTTAATTTTGGCGAAATTTTACCAAACAGTAATTTAGCAGAGGGTCCCCACGGCCCAAATGTTTCAACACCAAACGGCGCAAACACATAATCACTTGCAAGTGAGACGTACTTGCGACGCTTGGCGTTTTCAGCCAACTCCGCTGCTGCTCCAGCTTTGAGGGCTGATTCTCTGAGATGGGAGGGGGCCAAAGTATCGACACAAGTTGCATCCCAAACTAAGGCCCGACCCCGTACCCAGGGAATAAGCGTGAGGCCATCGGGTCTCCTGCCATCATCACGGACCAAACCACGTGGTTCCAACGTGGAAGGAACATATCTTACACATTAAATTGCTTACCACCTTTTTTAGAGTCGGTAAAAATACAATCTACTTTGTAAATAAGCTATAGAGGTGTATAAAGCTTTTCACAGATGAAGTTTCAAGCAAAAGCTTCACTGTAGTAAAGTAATATTATATAGATGATAAACAAGCGTGCCAAAGTTGCCCGTTGTGTTAAAAGTACGCAAGCCTAGAGGTTTATTAAAGTTGGTTCATTGTAGTAAATTGGAAAATTATGAGGAGCCAATTTAAATGATGAAAAAATTAGTTATAGGCTTGTCTGCTTATATATTCTTGTAATTGCAATAAAATTGTAAATAAGAAACGAAAAGTCTGCGCCTCAAATTTGAAACTGTAAACCTACTTGAAATATTATTTACACCGACTTCAAAAGAGGAGGTAATTAATTTAATGTGCATGTATGTGATTTAGTTGGAATTTGATAATTTCTTAAATTAAAGTATGTTGATCTATAAAGGCTTCCAAAAACGTGAGCAAAATTTCGTAAGTGTAGTATGTTTGTCCATGGATTTTGTTATAACAATGATGAATGTTCTTAATTTTCTTTCATATTTAATCCAGTATATATATAATCCAGTTTTTAAACCTATTAATTGGGGTAGCAGATTTACAACGCGTGTTAAAAATGAATGTGCGAGTATTATAATGACTGGGAAAAGTTTTTGGTATTAAGATTTACCTCCTTAAATTAATCGACACTCAGTATTACAGTATTACTTGACTCAAACCCGAAAACATGAGACTAGCCCGAAACGAAACGCTGGGCAATCTGATGCGTATTAAATCAGCCGATTCGCTCTTACTATTTATATATATCTTCCAATGTTTACGGGCATGGCGTAAACGTGAGTAAATATGTTGTTTACATTTCTGAGTATTCGGGTCACCTGTAAATTTCTCATCGATGAATGTTATTCAGCCCTAAGAGCTGCCATGTTTATATCTGGCTTGCATTTAGGTGTACATTAAGCATGTATGATGCTTCGAAAATTCACAAAAATCAAAAAGATAACTATATTGTATCTCTAAGAAGAGTTAAAGCGATATTTTTTGTGTAGGTATTAATGATTTTTGTAACAGATATCTCTTTATTTATAATTTATGTGTTTACAAGGATACAATTTAATATCTTTCTACGAGTTATATTATTAACGTGAAAGTTTGTGAGGATGAATATATATTCGTTACTTATTCTCGCAAAAACTATGGAATACATTTTGATGAAACTTTCCATAAATAGGTTATTCATTGGAAGAACACAAAGGCTATAATTAACATTAATATTTCGAGAGATATGATTATTTACGCGAGTGAAGCCGCGGAGAACTGCTTGTTGTTAAACAATGCAATATAATTAACAACGGCAATCCGATAAAAAACAGCTTACGTACTTATTGATTACGATATTATTATTTTTTACTGCTAGTTAGTTATTTCACTTTTGAGAACCTTTTAACGCAGGTTGTATGCATAATAGTGGTATGGCGTATTAAAGCCAGATTTTGTTCGACTCAAGAACAAAAAACCGGCCAAGTGCGAGTCGGATTCGCACACTAAGGGTTCCAAAGGGTAGCCAAAATACCACAATATATTTTTGACAGCAAATATAACTTTGTTTTTCATAGTATTTGTATGAATAACATATGTTTGCGGTTATAAAAATGTGCTCTATCTCAAAGAACACTAGACCGATCTCGTTCAAACCAATTTTCGTTAAAAGTCTTTGTCAAGATCTGCACCATGTATTTCGAAATTTACACTCGCTTAGTTCAAATTTACGTGGAGGGGGGGGGGGGGGACGGATGGCGCCCATTTTACCATTTTGGAAGAGTCTATCTCCCAAACGTTAGATTTTTCAAGAAAATGGTTTTAAGAACCTCGATGTCATTTTGATGATCAACTATTGATCATCATTTCCAATGTTGTCTGCCAAGGATGAAGATCAAATTAGATAACTTGAATTAACTACACGTTACTGCGGATATTACTGTTGAACGTTGAGCCATGAATTGATATTAATAGCGAGACGAAGCGAGTTATGATGCTGCACGATTTAAGTACATGACAATTATTATCAAAATAATTTCAGTTTATGTGCAGTATCCAGCACATCAGGTTACCCACTTTTGTTGCAAACTAGCTCTTATTACAACTGCATAAGATACCGCAGTGTTTACCTTGACGTACTGTTATCAGTACGTACATCGAAACAGAATCATAGCAGTACCACATTCTGTGATCATTCGTAGCAAATTATTAAAGCAGGTAATTTCAGCTTTAATGCATTGTCCCTGCTTTATGGTTCTATTGATCCCATGACAATTAGTATTTTATTGCCTAATTGTCAATGGCGTATGTTTTTCTCTTCAATGCAATCTTAAACATAACCGAATTCGCAGGTTGTTCCACACAACCTGTCCTAATATTTCTGGAGGAAACATACGGATATAAAGGATACGATACGAATACGCAATATGAATTCGTAACTGTGATACAGATCAAAGATTTAATGTAATTGTGTAGCATCAACAGGTCTTATTAATTCATAATACAGTCAACATAAATCAAAACTCAATGAGCAGTTTTCTCCCATCACCACTACATGTATAGTTCCCACTAGATAACGTTAGGATAGCTTTAGGAACATTTATTCTTTTAAGTGGGCGGAAAACCCTATACAAAGAAAAAAACATGTCTAAGTAAATATTGTAAAACGTTAATGACGTTTAGAATTATCAAATACTTATATACTCATTAAGTAATCCTTTATTATCTAAAGGTAAAATTAGGTTCAAAAAGTTATTTTCTAAAGTGACGCTAGCGCCCTTTATCGATGATATAACCATTTAATGACAAGAAAACTGTTTTAAAGGTAAGTGTAACGTTAAGACCCTTTACACACTGCAACTTTTAGCAGCGATGCAGTAGCGATGAAGCATCGATGCGGTCGCAAAAAGTCAATCTTTACACACTGCGCTACTTTTAGCATCGATGCAGTCGCTATGCTAACGCGCGTTAGCATCGATCCTAAATTAAATCTGTTCATTGCGTGAGTCGCGATGCTGAAGTGTATCCAAAGTACAGTCGACAGCTAAAGTTCAAAAATATCTTGCCGCTGACTGTATTGTAATAATAATAAACAATGGTTTCTCGATATCTACCATTAGAAACACGTGCGAGAGATCACGGTCGTTGGATAGTTTGATTTGCGTTGTCATAACAATAGGATGATTGAACCCGACTAATGTGATATGGCTTTGCGTGACCTGTGTGAGTGATGGGTGGGGTTGCTTTCTGAGAATAAACTTATATTTAGTTAAAAGTCAAAAGGTTGTTTTTTCAGTTCTTTCAAGAAGTGGTAATTACCTTTACCGTTGGTAACTACCTTATAAATAATTGTTTTATGTAGTCTTTACACACTTTGGGGTTTATTAAGAATTATGGCAGCTATAGGGAGTTTCAGAAACTTGTGTGCTGGTAAAACACAAATTTTGTGTTCATTTCCTATTGTCAAAATGAGTTGCGATTCGGAAAAAACAAGTTTTTATTACGAACAACAATAAACGCTATGGTTTGAAACTTCATAAAATCCGCAACAAACCCCTTCAAAATGTGTAAAGACTGTGCCAATGTGTGTAGTACGATACTAGTACCATAGATGAAAAAAATCAAATCAGTTCACTAATGAGATATGAAGTAGCATAGCCACAAAAAAACATACAGTCAAATTAGAAAAAAATGAATTTATTCAGACATTGGGAAATAAATAAATAAATAAAATATCCTTTTGACATTTCCACACATCGCCATCTAGTCCCAAAGTAAGCTACTCAAAGCTTGTGTTATGGGTGCCAGACAACGGATATAATACTTAAATACTTTTTGTTTGTAAATACATACATGATATACATAGAAAACACCCAGACCAATACAAACAGACATGTTCATGCACTCAAATGTTTGTATAGTGCGGGGATCGAACCCACACCCGCTGCGTAGTAGGCGATTTCTCGACCACTACACCAGACGGGTCGTCAAAAAATAGGCTGTAATTTGTTTGGTATGACGGCTGTCACCTTAGCCAATTTAGTATTTACTACGGTAGCCAGTCACAACGATCAACCGACTGAGCGGGACATATTATAGAGCACAATTGTGTGCGCAAACACAGGTGCACTCTCTATTCCTTTCACTCTCATAGCCCGATGGGACAGCAATCTGACACGGAGGGTGATGAGCCAAGGTGATGAGGCGCAGGACCAATGGCTTTACGTGCTTTTCCGAGGCAAGGGAGTGAATCACCGCCAACTTCCAAAATCCGGGCTACCCTAAGAATCTCTGATTAGATAAACTAAGGTGTATGTTTTTGGCCCGACCCGGGGATCGAACCCTGGACCTCTGGCGCAGCCGTCGCTTTAAAATGCGACTTTCTAACCGCTGCGCCACCGAGGCAGTTAGTAACAACATATGATAAACATTGAAACGAAGGAGGGATAAACATTAAAATTTGTGGCAAAGAAGGAATTAGATATTATAGGGTGTAAAGTTAACTGTTATGAGGTCCTTAACAAGCAATAAATATCGTGTTCCATATAACGCGTGAAAGGTGCTATAAAAGCTTCATCCTATCATATGCTAGGTAATCTGAACCAAATAAGTACGGCTACGGCAGCAAAGTGGGATTTGCAGCTGTTTCTCGTTGACATAAAAGTACATTTAATAAATAAATAAAAAGAGTTTTTCGAACATGCCCATTAGACATGACTGTCTTTTTAACCGACTTCAAAAAAGGAGGAGGTTATCAATTCGACTGTATGTTTTTTTTTTGTATGTATGTTACCTCATATCTCAGTCGTTTGTCGATCGAATCGAAAAATTTTTTCGATTACTTAGAGGTTGTACCTTCTAGTTGGTCCCATTTTTTCCATTTTGGGATCTGATGATGGGATCTTGGTGTAATCGAGGGAAACCTTCAAATTTTAAAGGCACATATAGTGTTTCTTTACTAGAATCTTAATGGTGACGTATTGTTACGTGTCTATCTCTATCTCTATCTTAATAATGACGGAACTTATGATAGGTAATATCTAGCTTCTTAAAAAATAGAATCATGAGGTGCAACTCCCCCCCCCCCCCCCCCCCCCTCTTATGTAATCACTAAAAATGAAGAAATAAAATAAACTTTAAAAAAAAGTAAAAACCGACTTCAAAACCAAAATGCACTAAAAAGTCTTAAATAAACTCTTCACCATTGAAAGCCATCACTTTGACCATCAAGCATCAACTATCACAGCACCGACTCCAAAAAGAAATTGTTTGCCTAAAGCGGATTCATTTCCTTTCAATGGTGAAGAGTTTATTTAAGACTTTTTAGTGCATTTTGGTTTTGAAATCGATTTTTCCTTTTTTTTATGACCATGAAGAATTAGTAGCACAGTTGCCTGTAATTCTGGAAATAAGTAGTATCTTAAGGCTATTAGGTCGAGTAATAAGTATTTATTTATATTTTATCGTCCCTAAAATGATAATGTATGCCCTAACCGTGTGGGGTCACGCTATACTCAGGGGCAGTGATGGCGGTAGACGCAATAGTATTTAGACAGAGGAAAAAAAATCCGGCCGGTTTTTATGTTTTATAATTGTCTTTTCTTTTTTAATAATCCTCTTATATCGTAGAACACGATTTCTGATGTTTTAGTTTGCTAGAGTGAAGTAGGGATCATTAGCATAATAGGTAAAAAAATAACCCTGTATTATAGGTACCTACCTAGTTTTAAAGTAAAAATACTGTTAGGTAGGTAATCGAAACTGATAAATTTATAGTTTATACTAGTTTGGCATGACTGATTGTACCTAAGTCTATTGACACAAGCATTGCCACTGTATACATCGACCAATTAGAGAGCAGAGTGCCGTATTTGAAAGGAGTGGTAAATTAAAAGCTCTTTTGTGATTGGTCGAACCGTTTAGAATTTTACAAATGGATATCCGTCAGTTTATAAATTTACCACGAGATGTCGTAAATTGCTAAATTTCCGAAAATTTTGGCGTAAAATAATACTATTTATCTCTCGTTTAGAATCCTACGAAAGTTTCTAAATTTCCTAGGTAATTTATAATCTTGCGGATCTTATTATCTTCCGGTGACATATAGATATCTTTTTGAAAGAAGCAACATAATTTATGCCAAACTTGCAGCCTAATATTCGACAAAGTGTCAAAACCGTCAAAAGTGAAATAAATCAAAGTCTGAGTAATCATTCTTCTTCTGGGCGAGTTAGTTCCATCTTTGACTCCGGCTTAGCCACAGTTGGCTTGGTGTGGAGTAAGAAAATTCTAAACCCATTCTAAATACATAAAAAAAATCAGCGAAACCACGAAACTTTTAGACTGAATAAATTTGTAAGTGATATTTCTCGCATGCAAAGAGCTACTTATGTACGCGTAAATGACCAATCATGTATTTTTTTTTGTATTAAATACATACTCGGAACATACTCTGTGGTTTTATCGCGTCAATTAGCACGATTCCTAATCCCCAATGGCGGGTTTTATCCGTCATTTTCCCAGATAATATCATTCTTATCAGTTAAATCTGCCATCGAGATACGAAAAACCTGATATTGATGGGTGATATTGAGTTACGACATATTTACATACGAATGCTACGAGCAGAATAATATTCAGATTGACATATTATTATGGTATCTTCTGCGTTGGTAGAAGAATTTGGGGTTTATTTTGTATGGAATGGTCTATCAAAATTACAGATATATGACTTTTAATTACAAATTACTATTAAAGAATTAGTTCAAAATTTGGCTTAGTAAGATTTCTCGTTGCCGTTTAATAACTATCAAAACAGCGGAATTGAAGGAAAAACGAATTTTACTGGGACGGCTAGTAAAATTAAGTTTCTATTTCTTCATGGTTAGTTATGTTTAAATATTGTTACCAGTAGTAGTTGAATATTTACGATTGTGTGTTTTGAATAAAGAAACCTTTTCCAATGGCCATTAAACTACCCATTCTTACATTTGGTTTAATTTATTTTTCTTCAAAACACATACAATCGCAAATATGCAACCGCTGGTAACAAAACTTTACCATTACTGAAGAAATTGGGCTTAAGTAAATCAATGTTACAATAGGCCGTGAAAATAACCGCTTACATATAGCCCCGAAGAGAGCTGAATTCATCAATTATGTATTCATGTCACGAATATAAACTTGTCTCGAAGGGTCATGGCCCTGTCATCTCGATAAACAACACAATTTGCCGAAGTGTTCCAGACAGAGTGAAAGACAAAATGAGAATAATGATGATGGGCATACTAAATGATAAGTCTTAAGCGTACTCATTTTCCCACAAAAGAGTGAAAATATACATAATGTTGGGATTTGAAAAATATATTTATAGCAAATCAAAACCTACCTCAAAACCAAAATGCACTAAAAATGAAAATGATGCTTGAAGTGGCCATTGCTTTGGCCACTTCAAACATCATCTGTCAGGGCACCGACTCTAAAAAGAAATTGTTCGCCTAAAATGGAGTCCTTTCCTTTAAAGAAGGAAGAGTTTGTTTAAGACTTTTTAGTGAATTTTGGTTTTGAAGTCGGTTTTTATTTTTATTTCAAGTTAATTTTATTTGCGTAATTTTAGTGATTACAGGAGGAGGTTGCAAGTTTTTACGAGTTTGAATAAGCTACAAATAACCTTTCATACAAAAAAAAACGCTGAACGCCTAAGTATTTATGAGGTAACATACTTAGATACAAAAAAAAACATACAGCCGAATAGATAACCTCCTCCTCTTTTGAAGTCGGTTTAAAATTCTAGCTAATAATGTTTTGAGTTTAAAGTTTTGCTCCGTATTACCGTAAGTTTTTGAATGGTTTAAGTGCGCCTTCATATTAGAGCGTCAGTAGCTCGGCAGAAGCGAATGTCCTCACATAAAATAGAGCAGCGCTGCTGCCGCGCTACTGTAACGCGCCGCTGCTGTCATTTAAGTATGAAATTATCAGCAGCGACACTGTCGCGCCAATGTCGCGCGCTGCTCAAGTCGCCTAAATATGAAAGAGCTCTAAATGACGAAAGTTAAATATTCATTCTTATCTTGTGATTGTTTTACTAATCTTTAATAAAAAACCTTTTCACAAGTACTCTGCTATGATAGTTGAGTTGAGTTCATCAGATCTACCAAAGTTTACTATCCACCAGATCGAAAAAATATATAAAAGTCAGGATCATTATTATGTATGAAAGTCTTAAGTTACGGGTCCAGTAAAGCTATATAATCCTGAAGAGAGACGTTTAATACTTCTCCGAGAACTTATCCTAGCTTAAGAAAGAGGACGTACATTAAGAAAGTAGGTCCTGAATTGTATTATCATGTTTTATGGAGATTGAAGAGACGATCCGTATTCTTTGCTAGATAGGTATATTACTTGTGTTGCTGAACAATTTGGGGAGGTCTTTCTTTAATCTAGATACTGACCTTTTAGAAGAAGTTTGACTGGTTGATTTGATTAAGACAAGAAGCTTTTTAATACGCTTTTTTTATTTTTTTTATTATTAGCTTGACCTGTATGTATGAATGTATGTGTAACGGAATCTTCGAAATTCATTTTTACCTCCTTCCAGGGGTATGATTAACATGGAAATTTGCACAGGGGTCAAGGACCGATGACAATACAATAATTTCATAACTTTATATGAAAGTCCTGACTAGGATCATCAGGATAACAATAAAATAGATTATTGAGCATGTTATTTAGCCTATGCCACTTGCTGAATGCCAATGAAAATGTTATTCTCTTTCTCTTGCTGCCGATTGGCCCTCTGCTGCCTACGGCCTGTTCCTCTTTATGGTTTCCCCCACTTTCAAACGACAAATTTCCTTATTGGTAGTTGCTACACGCGCGCATGCACTCTCACTTCTCGAATATTATAATTGTCGCTGCTACCGAACTATTGCGCGCTCATCCGCGCTTGCATATTTAATATTCTTAATTGCTTGCATATTTAAAGATATTAACTAAAATTCAAATTAAGTGAAAAAGCGTGGGGTGCTTAATCATATTATTATAATAATTCTGATATTGCAAACAGTAACAAATAAAATAAATCTCACATGCGATATCAAGCACCCCACGCTTTTTCACTTTATTTGATTTTTGGTTAATATCTTAATATTCATATTAATCTTACTCTGAATTAATTATGATAATTGATTGTTGAATTTGATATTGCAGTAACACAAACTGTCTTAAACAAAAAATATTTTCTACTTTTTAGTTCGATTGCTATTAAAGCGTGTTTTTTTAGTTTTTTTAAACTATAAGTTATGTATGTTATGTTAGTTGACTGTCAATTTTTTTAAATTTTATAATTTCAGCCTTTGAAAAATGGATCTGGCTTTCTTCTGTCACTAGCATGTATAATATTAAAACATTTAGCAGGTAAATATCTTTATGCTCATTACAAATTAGCCATATCTTTCATTAAATTGTTGTAGAGTTGTATTAATAATATTTAGTATGCTAATGCCTGTCATGCAGGCAATGCAAACCGTTATTCGCTCCCTTAAATATAGGTACTCACCCTACCGAGTACCATACAAAATTTGTGAAACTCTGATATCTAAATTGAATTTCGGACTCCGATAGACCGCTCATGAATAATTCAGGGAGCACCAACCAGAGGTAATAAATTTAAAATTTAACCGTTCTGAAAAAATAAACAGTCAGTTGTTTTGGGAGACCGCCCCAGCACCACCAACTTCAAATAGCTCAGGACGATGTTGTTTTTTCGTTCATTTCAGTACATAAACAAAACAAAGTTGGAATAACAGAGGTAGCGTTTGGAGAACTTGTCTAAGCCGCACTACTGAACAACTGGAATGATACAAAAGTGTTCAAACAAATACCGAGTGTTTAAACAAATACTTTTAGCTCAAATACATTACACCAATAAACTACTAAATTTGTAGTACAATGGCGAGTGGTGTGATGCTTATAATTTATCATATCCGGCTAACAAATAACGGCTTTACTCAACCTATTTCTGCACATGTCTAAGGAAATTATAGTGTTTGGAACACTTTTACCTTTATAATATGTATTACCAGCGTGGTGTTACAGTTTTACTCACGTTAATATCGGAATTCACTTAACTTTATTGTGCATTTTTGCCGACTTCAAAAAAAAAACGGCTAAGCGCGAGTCGGACTCGCCCACTGACGGTTCCGTGCCAACTTTAACTGAATTAGGTATCCACTTAATTCCACAAAGCTAAAATACCATTATATTTTGTTGACAACAAATATAACTTTGTTTTTCATAGTGATTGTATGAAAACAAAGTTATGTTTGCGGTTGTAGAAAATGGGCTTTATCTCAAAAACTACTAGTTCGATATCGTCCAAACCAATTTTCGTTGAAGGTTTGTAAAGATCTACATTATTTTATTTTTTTCAAAATTTAACTCGCTTAGTTTAGAAGTTAAAGGGGAGGGGGGACGCCCATTTTACCACTTTGGAAGCGTATACATACGCATAGGTTAGTGGAAAAAAATATTTTTGGTTTTAGTTGGGAGCCCTTAAATATCATTATTTATATTTTTTTGTTTAAGAATTCGAAAGCGGTTAACAGGATACATCTTTCTACCAAATTTCAACAGTGTGTTTCTTATAGTTACAGAATAAAATGGCTGTGACATACGGACGGACAGACAGACAAACAGACAGACAGACTTGACGAAACTATAAGGGTTCCGTTTTTTGCCATTCGACTACGGAACCCTAAAAAGGTAACCAGTTCAATGTTTATGTACGTGATATCGTTAGAATTTGATGATATTTGAGTGCGTATGTTGATCAATTAAGGTTTCCAAATACGGCGTGCAAAATTTCGAAAGTGTTTGTAGGTTTATCTACGGATTTCTCAAAAACGAGAAGTCATAGCGAGATGATTCTGCTTAAATTAAATAAGGTATGTTAAGAGTACATTGTGAGATTCATCAAAATTGGTCCTGTCGTTTTTGAGATATGGGTACAAACTAAAAATCATGACATAAAAAATAATTTAAAAAAATAAACCGCCTTCCAAAAACTGACTAAAAAGCTTAAAAAACACGTTTTCCCTCTGTTTAGGAGAAACAAATACATTCGGAGTCGGTGCATGATCTCAAATCGATTTCTCGAAAACAAGAAGTCAATGCGAGATGTTTTTTTTTATCAATAGTCTGATGATGAGCTAACGTTGATCTGAGAAGATCCGAGAAACTGGCTAACGCAAAAAAAGTATTTTAATTAAGAGTAAATATAAAATAAACGTCATTTAATTGCCACCCAAATCCGAAATTTAACAGCAGACGGTGTAATTAGTGAGTTTTTAAACAATCTAATGGAACGATTGTTCTGTCCCGTTATCAAATTGTTGGAGTTATCCCACGGTTATTATAAAAAAATGAATGTTGTTACAGTCCGTTCACTTGGCTGGTTAGTTTAATGGTTTTGCTTTGAAATAAATTATGTTTTGGGGTTATCTAAGGTGTCGTACAACTTGTAGAAGATTTTGAAAAGATAATATTAATTTACATACGAATGAACATACTTTTTGAGTGATCCGCAAATAACATCGAATCCTGCTTGTTTATACCATGATCAGTAGATAACTATTGATTGTCTGGCAAGTCCTTCAAAATAAAATCTTGTTTCTAAACAGATATTATTTAAGTTAATGGATTATCGTCGTTCCGCGAGAAAATTTGGTGCGTGCTAAAGGATGGTTTATAATATATGTATTGAAATTTATTATATATATATAATAAAATTCAATACATATATTCAATATATTAATATATATATATTTTAATATCTTTATTCTATGATGTTTTTCACTGAGTGAGCATGCCGCTTAGTAACATTCCACACACAAATCATCATACACTAAGTTCGTTTACCTAAACTTTATATAATAATTTTTACATAAACAAAAGGAATCTTTGGATAGAGGGGAACACTTCTCTACAGCCACCTAGCTATTAAGACTACTCCCGAAATAAAAATGTCTCGATTTCTGGCCCTTTTTAGGGTTCCGTAGCCGATTAGCAAAAAAAGGAAACCTTATAGTTTCGTCAGGTCTGTCTGAGCGTCCGTCCGTAAGTCACAGCCACTTTATTCTGAAACTATAAGTATTACACAGTTGAAAATTAGTAGGTAGATAAAGCCTGTTAACCGCTTTACGATTCTAATCCAAAGAACAAAAATAATAATATTTTAAAGGACATACATGAAACTAAAACTACTTTTTTTTGCAAACCTTAAAATAGGCGTCCCCTCATTTTACTTTTAAACTAAGCGAGTGTTTTATTTTAAAAAAAGATATGATGTAGATCTTGACAAAGACTTTTAACAAAAATTGGTTTGAACGAGATCGAACTAGTTAATTTTGAGATAGAGCACATTTTCAATAACCGCAAAAATAACTTTGTTTTTCATACAAATACTATGAACAACAAAGTTATATTTGCTATCATCAAGATATGGTCGTATTTTTGGCTAAGTGATAGTAAGTGGATCTCTTATTCAGTTAAAACTGGCACAGAACCCTATGTGTGCGAGCCCGACTGGCACTTGGCCGGTTGTTTTATTAAAATCTTTTAGTTTTTTTTAACATTTTCCGTGCATTTATTAATGTGTCCATTAGTAACTTGGTGATCAAATTGCATCTCTGAATAAGTTGGTAAAAAACACTTTTAAATTAACAAGCGTCTCCTTGTCACGTTTAGTCCAATCCCGTTATTCCGCCGACAGAAATAAAATATAAGGTATTTATTTTCCGATGGGCGCTATGTTACCGCCACTACCTACCTGCTTACTTGTAAATAAATCATATAGCAAAAGAACAAAAGAAAGTTTTGATGTTTTTATAAATAATGCGTCGAGATTCAGATGAGTATGTTCTATTTTAGTAACACAAAGCTATATATTTTATGATGTCCTATTAAGGGGCTACCCGGATTTTAAACGCGCACACTAGCGCCACTTTAGTAGAAAAATCATAACTCGTTAAATACCAAGAGACCAATCAAAAATCTGGTAGACACGATTTTAGTACAGGTTCTATAGTTTACTGAGGACGTTTAAATTGTTTCTAAAGTAATTAAATAGACCGATATTAATTAATAATAAATGGAATGGGATCTTTGTACTGAATAGCATAATGATCAGGGGCCCTTTGATACACTAGCTTGAATATGGCGTGTGATTCATGTATCATCATCGCAATAAAAATCAATAGTAATCACGCGAAATATAGACGTTAATATTCATAAAAAAACATCTTTTTTTATAATCACTCACTCCTATGTAGCATCATAGTAAGTTTCATTGAAAATACGGATAATATTCAATTAATATCACACGCCATCTGGACGGAAATTATTCAAAAATAGGAACCCATGCGTGGGAGTTCTCTTTGCTTACATCTACACTAATACTGCAAACTTAAAGTTTGTTTAAACGCCCTTATCTAAGGAACTACGAAGCTCACATGAAATTACAAATAGGAGCGGATAAAAATCGAAATACCTCAAGCTATTCGCGGCGAACCACTATGTTTATTATCTATACTAATATTATATTAAAATATTTTTACGTTGGATAGTCCATTTATCGAGGAAGGCTTTACGCTATCTAGACTAATATTAAAAAGCTGAAGAGTTTGTTTGTTTGTTTGTTTGAACGCGCTAATCTCATAAACTACTGGCCCGATTTGAAAAATTATTTTTACGTCCATTTATCGAGGAAGGCTTTAAGCTATATAACATAAAGATACGACTAACAAGACCACAGCAGCAATGAAAAATGTTGCGAAAACGGGAGAAAGATATTCCTTTTGAGAGCTTCCGCTGCGTACGCTGCGGAAACCGCTAAAGTTACACAAAAAACATGTATGACAGGATTGTTCAGCATTACGAGTTCTATAATAAAGTCCGCGACAGCATAAGTCTATCTTTTACGGTTGACTTACTACAACCTTTTTTATGTAAATAAATTTGTAAAAAAATAATGCATCATTTTTAGAGGTGTATTATACACACAGATATTTATTCTTATCAAAATAAATACATTCATCATCACGAGCATTTCATTTAGAACCAAGTTGCCCTTTATATCATTTGATTTCAATGAATATCTTAGGAGCTATTACAGTTTTAACATAATTCCGCACCAAAATAATGTTCGCAGCTTAAGTACAACGTGCGCTTGCGCTAATATATTATAAAGCTGAAGAGTTTGTTTGTTTGAACGCGCTTATCTCAGGAACTGCTGACCCGATTTGAAAAAATATTTCTGTATTGGATAGCTTATTTATCGAGAAAGGCTTTAGGATATAAAACATGACGCTGCGACGGGAGGGGGAGGGAGCAAACTCAAAACGCGCGGACGAAGTCGCGGGGGACCGCTAGTATAACATAAAGATACGACTCATAATACCACAGCAGCAATGAAAAATGTTGCGAAAACGGGAGAAAGATATTCCTTTTGAGAGCTTCCGCTGCGTACGCTGCGAAAACCGCTTAAGTTACACAAAAATCATGTATGACAGGATTGTTCAACATTAAGAGTTCTATAATAAAGTCAGCGACAGCATATGTCTATCTTTTATGGTTGACTTACTACAACCTATTTTATGTTAATAAATTTGTAAAAAAATAATGCATTATTTTTAGAGGTGTATAATACACACAGATATTTATTATTATCAAAATAAATACATTCATCATCACGAGCATTTCATTTAGAACAAAGTTGCTCTTTATATCATTTAAATTCAATAAATATCTTAGGAGCTATCACAGTTTTAACATAACTCCGCACCAAAATAATGTTCGCAGCTTAAGTACAACGTGCGCTTGCGTTAATATATTATAAAGCTGAAGAGTTTGTTTGTTTGAACGCGCTTATCTCAGAAACTGCTGGACCGATTTGAAAAAATATTTCTGTGTTGGAAAGCTTATTTATCGAGAAAGGCTTTAGGATATAAAACATGACGGTGCGACGGGAGAGAAGGGAGCAAACTCAAAACGCGCGGACGAAGTCGCGGGGGACCGCTAGTATTCATATAAGTGTGCATTCTGCTCACACATATACTGTGGCTCGGGAGCAACTGTAAATAAAGTGATTTATATACGGAACCAGCGAAATGCCTATTATTTCGGGACTTTGATTTACTGCTTTGCTTTTTTGCGGAAAAGGTGTGGATTCTCACGTATTATGTGTGTCGGTGATTGATTGAAAAATTATTCTTGGCTTCTTTGTTTGCGAGGTGTGATTTGATTCCAATTTTAACCAACGAAAAATTGAATTTGTTTTTTTTCCATTTTAATGCAAAATCGACCAAATATCCATTCCGTCATCTTGCTAATTTTCAATAAAGATAAATAAGTTAGTTAAATCCTATTTTAATTTCCTTCAGACTCATTGTAGCACAAAAAAAATGTTATTATTAACTGACATCAAAACCTTAAACGTCCTAAAATTTTTATAAGGAATCTGCTAATGCCCACAAAAAAAGTAAATTAGTTTAAAGTGGAACACATTTTTTGTGATAGCTTATCCAAGCAAGAATTTAGATCATGTTTTACACAGTTTGTAGCTAAGCCTCTCTCTCGAGCAAATACGATAAATCCACGGCTAAATCGAAGGCATAATGATTGGATTCGATTTACCCTTGAGCGATTTAAGGGCTGTAAGTTTTACACGAAGAACGAAAAATATGTCTATTTCTAACCGAGAGAAAAGCAGATGTTACGTTAGCATTCTTAAGACATTCTCCAACATGTTTTTTGGAATATTCACCTGTATTTATATATTTCTTGTTCTTGAGTCAAAGTGGGTAAGAGTATATCTGAAGCCCAAAAGTCATTGTCAAAATAATCACAGTACCCACTGAAATATGCCTCCGCTAAAGTTATTCCAAGTGGCTTGTTGCAAAAGCAGTTGGTTTTAGTCCATAGAAAAAAAAACAACTAATATTTTGATCATTATCAAAATGTTACAATGTATGTATACCACATTTTAATTATGATGATATTTTATTCAAGCAAAAAAAGTGCAATAATTACGAAGCATGATAAACGATAAACAAAATAACGATTTGCTGATTTAATTTGATTGCTGGTTCAAGTCCCGCCCGTGCGCAAAATTTTT